>ML778907.1:680425-694377 GCA_009831015.1 Picea engelmannii | reverse complement strand
ACCCTGGTTACAAACCAGGGGCCCTGGTTACAAACCTAGGGTCTTTAACAATATTGGTCCCAGACCACATGTCCCAGGAGTGCACTGGGTGCCCTAGATCTCGTCTAGGGTTTTAGCCATCCTCCAGGAGAATGGCTCTCGCTGCTGCATGTAAATTTAACAAGATTATATAATAAACATTTCAAGTTTTCCTATCAGTAGCTTGTTTGACAAAAACACCTAAAAGACTAATGACACAGAAAACCATAGCAACTAACGAAATACATGATGACTATTTGCTTCCTCCTAGCCAACATCTGGAAGAGGAGAGTTCTGGTGCTCAATATCCATTGGTTCCTCCAATTGGTGCACTGTTTCATCTTCCCTGAGTTAAGCCTGAGAAGAGTTAATCGACGCCTTGTTATTTGAGACTATGGATAAATAGTCCTTGCATAGGTTGAGAGCTAAGATCCACAACATATTGCGTTCTGCTTCTAAGATATTAATCCTCTGTCTTTGTTGAACCAAGTAAATTCACGATGATTGCATGTTGGGAGACATAATGATGCTCATTCTCATGCACTTTGGTTGTCACCGAGAATTGACAACTCCTATTAGACTGTATGTATTCCTCATGTCTTCTTAGGGTTCTTGATGCAGACCCCTCCCCTTCATGGGTTTTGCGACCTCCGGGTCTTTGGATTGTTCCAATTGTTGGCTCGTATCGACTCTTTTGGCTCCTAAATGAACCCAGATCAATTATACACAGGTCCCTTTTCCTCCTGTGTGCAAGTCCTGTGACACCTGCACCCTTTGTCTTTGCGTTTTGGCGCTCTTCAATTTGCGGGCACTAGCTCCTCTTCACTAGCCCCTTCCTTCATATGTCCCTGGGCTGTGCCCTTGTGCTAATACACGATTGCGGGCGCGGGCAAGAGTGGTTTCAAACCAACCCGCTTTTCACCCCGCAATCATCCTCGTGCTGCCACGTATCCCTTCACTAAAACAGTGGTTGAAATTGCGGCCCGCTCAAGGAATATTATTGTTCGAGCATGTCCTGGCCCCGTAATCCCTTATGTCCGTCGATTTTCTGCCTCTCGGCGCTGCCTCGTGATCAACGAATGCTATCTAATCTCCTGTTCCGCTCTTCTTTCCTCCTTCCACGCGTCTCCCCAGATATCTACGATTTGTTGACACGTAACTCCCCTCTAGATCAACGACTGTCGTTGACTCCGCCTTTCCGGCCTTCGGGAGTTTCAACTCTCAACTCCACTCTCCTCTGTGTGGCAATCTCCCGGAGTGGAAGATCTGTTGCCACCTGTCTCCTTGGATCTACGACCAGGATCTCCTCCGTGAGTCCGGCCTTCGGGAATCTCAATTCTCAAATCCTCGCCCCTGCTGACTGGTTATCTTCCGGAGTGGAAGATCTGCTGACACGTATCCTCCCAAATCAACGGCTGTGCTCCTGCTTCGAGACTTTGGCCTTTTCGATCAGATCAACGGTTTTGCGACTCCCTCCTCGATCAACGATCGAGATCTGCTCCGAGTCTTTGGACCTCTTCCCCTCTGCTTTTTTTTGGAGTTCTAGATCTGACGTCGCGTGTCCTCTTTGACATCGATGACTCTCGTCGGTTTTGGGACTTCGGCCTTCGACGATTTCAAATCTCAACAAACACAAACCTCCGGAGCGAATCCTTTCGGAGTTCATGATCTGGTGACACCTGTCCAACCCAGATCAACGACTATCGTCGGCTTCGGCTATTCGGGCTTCGACGATGTCAAATCTCGAACTTCCCCTTCGCTTTTCTCTCGGAGTTCACGATCTTTCGCCACGTACCCTTTCTAGATCTGACGGTCCAGATTTACTTTGGGTCTTCGGGTTTCGGCTATTTCAATTCTCAAACTGAAACTCCCATGTAACTTTCCTCGGAGCTCGCGATCTGGGGACAAGTGTCCCCTCGCAGATCGACGACTCTCGGCGCTTCAGCTGTCCGGCCTTCGGCGTGTTTCAACACTTCAACCTCTACCTTCCCCTGGATCTTCCGACTCGTTGACACATATTCCCTCTGGATCCAACGGTCCAGATTCGTTCCGGCCCTTCGGCTCTCCGCGCTTCGGGAATCTCAAGTTTCAAACTTGTCTCCTCCTGAACTCAGGATATCTGACGGCTCAAATTTGCCTCGTCGATCAACGACTGAGATTTCTCTTCGGGCTTCCGGTTCTTCGGGCTTCGGAAATCTCAAGTCTCAAACCTTGAGAGATTCTCTCTCCTGTGCATGTGAGCGTCAAGACTCGTGCACCTTCCTTTGATCAGACGATTGTCGATCCTTCATGCTTAGATCCAACGGATGGGATCCGTTCTTTCCTCTGCGCTCCCTCTGTTCATTGAACTCAAATTTGATGGTCTAGATTCCCCCTCACAACCAATCTGATGGATGTGCTCGTTCCTCCTCCTGAGCTTTAGACTTCTTCCGACTTGGAAGACTTAGTTCACGTCCAAAGATCTCGACCTTTGAACTTTCTCCTGCAAACCCGACACTCGGTCCTGCTTCGCTCTTGCAGCGTTATCTCTCTTTTGAGTTTTCGGACTTAGAATAAGTTTGGCTCTTGTGCATTCTCTGCGTTATCCCTTCTGAGCTTGACCTCCTCGAAGGTTTCGATCTCCCACACATTCCTTGTGTTTCTGGGATTTCATCAAACTCAGATCCAAAGGATTTCTTTAAGAGAAATTCTTCTCGCCCTCCTGGCGTTCTCTTGGCTCGATGCACACCTTGTAGAGCTTTTCCTCACAGAGCATTCGGTAACTCTGTTTCTTACCGAACTCAACACCGAGTTCTTCTGTGCACACTTGCACCGGCTCAATGCCCACTTGGCAAAGCTCGACCGAGTTCTCAGTAACTCTCCTTCTCTCTGACTCGACAAAGAGTTCTTCCTGTGCACTCCTTGCACTTCCGTTGATTAAGGTTCAATGATATCTCTCCTGAGCTTCCCTGAGGTTAACTCACCTCTGTCAACGCACCCTTTGTGGACTATGTGCACACATTGCACYTCTGGAAGTCAAATGAGAGAAACAATTGAAACTCATTCAATACTTCATCAATCTACGCATTCAAACATGAAAATGCATAAAAACATATAAAGCATACATATACATAAGCACACGATATGCAGGAAAAACTGCTTTTCTATTATCTTTGTGTATCTATACAGATGTTTACAAAACCTGGACTGCAACAGAGTCCCAGTTCTCTCAAGCTCTCTCTCAGAACTTCTAAGACCTCCTAAGGCCTCTCTATCATTCTCTCCACTCTGTTAAATTACAAAAGAGGGCTCTACGAACTTAATCCTCTTCACCGCCTTAGTGCCATTACTATCTTAGCTACGACACCATACTCCTACGGCTACATTCCATAAATGTTTATCCAGACCTGACTACGATCTGGACCTGCTACAAGTAACCATTTAAGGCAATCGAACCACTACCTGTACAAAGGTATGGCTTGGCTCTTACAGCCTTACAACACAAAAATCCGTATTGGATCATATTTCGAATTTTAAAAATGGGGTGGTCGGTGCCTCTCCCTTTCTCCATTGCACGTCTGCGTGTTGGCGTATTTGCTGAGGTGGAGCGATGCTCTTGCATCATATTCCACTGCTAGGAAAATCATGAGCTCCTGCTCAGGAGTTCCTCTTCTCCAGTGTTGAAATCCTCCTGGATCCCAAACTCTCTTCTGGAGTTGTCCTCTTTCTCCTCTGCCTTGCCGCTGCTGCTGCTGCATCTTCTCCTTCTTCTTCCCTGCTGTTGTTGCAGGTTCTCCCCTGTTCAGCTCCCTTTTGCCAACTGCTTCTGCTGACCTCAACATCAGCTTCTTGATCTCTTCTATCACCCTGTCCAGTTGCTCCAGTGGCTGGCTCTTCTTATGCAGTCTTCTCGGCTGCAACTCTTCCTTATTAGTGGGTAGATCATCTTGATCCCCCATGTCGTTTTCTCCTTCTGTGGCATTAGCTTGCCACCCTGCTGTCTCATCACTGAGCTGCTACTCAGCTTCCTCCTTTGACAAATTACCTTCTGTCAGCTCCTCTCGTGCTGGTGTATCCCCAACTCCCTCCAACCGTTCCTCTGGCTGGTATGTTCCTCCATCTTCCTCCAACTTGACTTGTTGGATGTGCCTACCTCTTTCCAGGGCTTCTAATTCCTCATGCAACTCAGCAAAGTCTATGCTGTCTGCTCCCTCTTCTGCTGCAGGCTCCAATGCTGCAGTCATTTCTTGTTCAGCTTTCCGATTGAAAATTTTGAGCAATTCTGACGAATGCTCTTCTCCTGAATTTTGCATGATTGTCTTCTGGCAGCCATCTGTTGGTTCTGGATTGTCCAACCAATCCTCCAACATCCTCAATTCTATCTCCCATTGAGTGAGCATCTCAACTGTGTGCTCCTCTTCTTCTTTTCCTCGGGCAGATTCTGATACCTGCTCCTTCATCATGACAGTCATTGCTGGCTGTCCTTCCCTTGCTGCAACACTTTCATCATGTGCACTGGCCTTCACTTGGCTGTTTGGTAGGAATTCTTTGATCCCCCCAATAATCAGCATGCTCCTCTGATCTTCTTCTTGGATGGTGAGAGTTTTTAACTTCTCATCATTTTCATTCATATGGTCTGCAAACCCACATGAATCTTCACCTATTAGCACTCCTCGCTGACATGAACCCACTTCTGAGCTCTTGAGACTTTCAGACAGTCTCATTTCTTTCTCCCTGCCCACCTGGCGATTTGGGAATTTTCTGTTGCCCACCTGGCAGTCTATGAGATCAACTGATCCCATCTCATTGCCCACCAGGAAATTTGAACTTTCAACACTGCTCCTCTGGCAGTACTCGAGACCTCCACCTGATCTCTTTCCATTACCCACTTGGCAACTCGAAAGTCCATTTCCGCCCACTTGGCAGTTTATGAGATCTTCATCTGATCTCTTGTCCTCCTTGTCGCTGAGATTTGTCTCGGTCACTGGTTCACAGATGTGAATCAGTTCCTCCTCTGGTTCACTGAGGTTTTCAGTATGCCTCAGCCACCTTCTCATTGACCTTCGCTGTCCTCTGGCCAACAATTTCTTTACTCGACACTTCACCCTCTTCTTCATGGGCCATTCATACACCCAATGCGCTTTTGCATCCTGCTGCGTTTTAAATGCAAGCTTCTCCATTTGTGCTCTTATCTGATTGAACTCCAGACCCATCTCTAGATTGTTCTTCTGCTGGTGGCCTTCTCTTCGACCACGTCCATGGCATTCAGTATCCATTTCCACTTTCTACCTGCCCTCCTGACAAGTCTATGAATCACTCTTCATCTGCGAGCATCTCCATCTTCTCTCGCAGCTCACCTAGTTGTTTAAATTTTTGCTGCTGTGTCTATGCAACAACCTTATCACAGAGCATCAGTACCATGCTTTCCCTTCACCTCTTTCTTGTCTGCTGTCTGCAAACAAAAGTCGGCCTTCTGATACTTCCTGATGTAGTCACACTATCTCCTTCCTCTCCTTTGCCTGAAGTCTACGGACGAAGATCAAGCTCTGATACCACCTGATGGTATCAGACTATCTCTTCTTTAATGTCTTCTCTCCTCGGCCTACAAAAATCAATTCTGCAAAAAGGCTCTGATACCACCTAATGCAACCCCCCTCCCCTTTCGGGGTTCTGCGACCTCCCGGTCTTTGGATCGTTCCAATTGTTGAGTCGTATCGACTCTTCGGGCTCTTGAATGAACCCAAATCAATTATACACAGGTCCCTTTTCCTCCTGTGTGCAAGTCCTGTGACACCTGCACCCTCTGTTTGCGTGTTCTGGCGCTCTTCAATTTGTGGGCGCTAACTCCTCTTCACTAGCCCCTTCCTTCATATGTTCTTGGGCTGTGCCCTTGTGCTAATGCGCGATTGCAGGCGCGAGCAAGAGTGGTTTCAAACCAACCCGCTTTTCGCCCTGCAATCCTCCTCGTGCTGCCACGTATCCCTTCACTCAAACAGTGGTTGAAATTGCAACCCACTCAAGGAATATTATCATCCGAGCATGTCTTGGCCCCGCAATCCCTTCTGTCCGTCAATTTTCTGCCTCTCGGCGCTGCCTCGCGATCAACGACTGCTATCGAATCTCCTGTTCCGCTCTTCTTTCCTCCTTCCACGCGTCTCCCCAGATCTCTACGATCTGTCGACATGTAACTCCCCTTTAGATCAACGACTGTTGTTGACTCCGCCTTTCCGACCTTCGGGAGTTTCAACTCTCAACTCCACTCTCCTCTGTGTGGCAATCTCCCAGAGTGGAAGATCTGTTGCCACCTGTCTCCTTGGATCTACGACTAGGATCTCCTTCGTGAGTTCGACCTTCGGGAATCTCAATTCTCAAATCCTCGTCCCTGCTGATTGGTTATCTTCCAGAGTGGAAGATCTGCTGACACGTATCCTCCCCAATCAACGGCTGTGCTCCCGCTTTGGGACTTTGGCCTTTCTGATTAGATCAACGGTCCTGCGACTCCCTCCTCGATTAACGATCGAGATCTGCTCCGGGTCTTCGGGCCTTTTCCCCTCCGCTTTCTTTCGGAGTTCTAGATCTGACGCCGCGTGTCCTCCTTCACATCGACGACTCTCGTCGGTTTCGGGACTTCGGCCTTCGACGATTTCAAATCTCAATAAACACAAACCTCCAGAGCGAATCCTTCCGGAGTTCACGATTTGGTGACACTTGTCCAACCCAGATCAACGACTATCGTCCGCTTCAGCTATTTGGGCTTCAACGATGTCAAACCTCAAACTTCCCCTTCGCTTTTCTCCTGGAGTACTTTCTCTCGGAGTTCACGATCTTTCGCCACGTACCCTTTCTAGATCTGACGGCCCATATTTACTTTGGGTCTTCGGGTTTCGGCTATTTCAATTCTCAAACTGAAACTCCCGTGTAACTTTCCCCGGAGCTCGCGATCTGGTGACAAGTGTCCCCTCGCAGATCGACGACTCTCGGCTCTTCGGCTGTCCGGCCTTCGACGTGTTTCAACACTTCAACCTCCGCCTTCCCCTAGTTCGTTCCGTCCCTTCGGCTCTCCGCGCTTCGGGAATCTCAAGTTTCAAACTTGTCTCCTCCTGAACTCACGATATCTGACGGCTCAGATTCGCCTGGTCGATCAATGACTAAGATTTCTCTTCGGGCTTCCGGCTCTCCGGGCTTCAGAAATCTCAAGTCTCAAACCATGAGAGATTCTCTCTCCTGTGCATGCGAGCATTAAGACTCGTGCACCTTCCTCTGATCAGACGACTGTCGATCCTTCACGCTCAGATCCAACGGATGGGATCCGTTCTTTCCTCTGCGCTCCCTCTGTTCACTGAACTCAAATCTGACGGTCTAGATTCCCCCTCACAACCAATTTGATGGCTGTGCTCGTTCCTCCTCCTGAGCTTTAGACTTCTCTTGACTTGGAAGACTTAGTTCACGTCCAAAGATCTCGACCTTTGAACTTTCTCCTGCGAACCCGACTCTTGGTCCCGCTTCGCTCTTGCAGCGTTATCTCTCCTTTGAGTTTTCGGATTTAGAATAAGTCCGACTCCTATGCATTCTCTGTGTTATCCCTTCTGAGCTTGACCTCCTTGAAGGTTTCGATCTCCCACACAATCCTTGCGTTTTTGTGATTTCATCAAATTCAGATCTGAAGGATTTCTTTAAAAGAAATTCTTCTCGCCTTCCTGGCGTTCTCTTGGCTCGATGCACACCTTGCAGAGCTTTTCCTCATAGAGCATTCAATAACTCTGTTTCTTACCGAACTCAACATGGAGTTCTTCTGTGCACACTTGCACCGGCTCAATGCCCACTTGGCAGAGCTCGACCGAGTTCTCAGTAACTCTCCTTCTCTCTGACTCGACAAAGAGTTCTTCCTGTGCACTCCTTGCACTTCCACTGATTAAGGTTCAACGGTATCTCTCCTGAGCTTCCCTGAGGTTAACTCACTTCTGTCAATGCACCCTTTGCGGACTATGTGCACACCTTGCACTTCTGGAACTCAAATGAGAGAAACAATTGAAACTCATTCAATACTTCATCAATCTACGCATTCAAACATGAAAATGCATAAGAACATATAAAGCATACATATACATAAGCACACGATATGCAGGAAAAACTGCTTTTCTATTATCTTTGTGTATCTATACAGATGTTTACAAAAACTGGACCGCAACAGAGTCCCAGTTCTCTCAAGCTCTCTTTTAGAACTTCTAAGACCTCTCTATCATTCTCTCCTCTCTACTAAATTACAAAAGAGGGCTCTATGAGCTTAATCCTCTTCACCGCCTTAGTGCCATTACTATCTTAGCTACGACACCATACTCCTACGGCTACATTCCATCAATGTTTATCCAGACCTGACTACGATCTGGACCTGCTACAAGTAACCATTTAAGGCAATCCAACCACTACTTGTACAAAGGTATGGCCTGGCTCTTATAGCCTTACAACACAAAAATCTGTATGTGATCATATTTCAAATTTTTAAAATGGGAGGGTCAGTGCCTCTCCCTTTCTCCATTGCRCGTCTGCGTGTTGGCACATTTGTTGAGGTGGAGTGATGCTCCTGCATCAGTTCTCCTAAATTCCATAATGTCTCTGTTCACCATGGGTGAATTCCCAACAATCTGAACTAGGCAAAGGATGTCGAGGCCAGAGAAGGCTTTTTTGACCAACAAAACATAGAAGGAATCACTAGGCACCCTGCTTGTCCTTTGAAAATTTAAACCTAAATAGAGACCATAATCAATATTTTCCCCACGATATGCTCCGCAAAAGGCAATCTCGGGAAGTAGCACACAGAGATAGAAAGCAAGACATAAATTGATATAAAATCCAAAATGCATAAACACCTTCTATGGAATGAATTTAAAATGCCTTCATCATAAGCCATACTGATAGCCTTTGCCACATTCCTTTGAGAATATTTCCAATTTGAAATATAATAACTGGAACCGGTGGAGCGATGCTCCTGCATCAGTTCTCCGAAATTCCACAATGTCTCTATTCACCATGGGTGAATTCCCAACAATCTGAACTAGGCAAAGGATGTCGAGGCCAGAGAAGGCGTTTTTGACCAACAAAATATAGAAGGAATCACTAGGCACCCTGCTTGTCCTTTGAAAATTTAAACCTAAATAGAGACCATAATCACTATTTTCCCCACGATATGCCCCGCAAAAGGCAATCTCGGGAAGTAGCACACAGAGATAGAAAACAAGACATAAATTGATATAAAATCCAAAATTCATAAACACCTTCTCTGGAATGAATTTAAAATGCCTTCATCATAAGCCATACTGATAGCCTTTGCCACATTCCTTTGAGAATATTTTCAATTTGAAATATAATAACTGGAACCAATAGGCAACCCAAATTGAAAGATAACACTTACTAGGAGGTCGATCGCCTTAAGGTCTAGATCGCATTTGCACCCAATTTCAAACCTCAAGCACTCTATTATCCCATAGAGTTGATGGTGATACATACCAAGGCATTCAATAAATGGAGTCGTGATAATCGCTTGCATGCTGGAGAGGCTGAGGGTTGTCCTCGATACTCCCATCTCGATGCAACGAAATCGATGTGTTTGGTGTTGGATCATGCAGAGAATTAATGCCGATTGACGTGCCATACCCATATGAAACCTCAGGGGTCGTTGCCGCAAGATCACCCCCCATATTACTCATATTCACCTAAACTTAATTCAATGGCTTTCTTAGCCCATAGATTAGCTTTAGAGTTCAATTCTCACTCCACATGATAGTATGAGGTTTTGCGAAATATACTTGCCTCCTTTTTAGCTTGAGCAATGATTGCTGCAAGCTTGCTATCCAGTGGAGATATTTTCCCTAGCACTGCTTTGATGACCACCGAGGAATCCCGAATAACTATTAGTGCTCTAACCTTGGCTTCCTTAGCGAGAAGAAGACCATGCAAGAGTGCATATGATTTTGCCTGATTGTTTGAAGCTTGTCCAAGACCCCAAGTGTAAGTAGCTACTGCTTTTCCTCTGGAATCACAAAGAATCCCCCCCACACCTGCCACCCTTGTTTTATCCTTCATGGATCACTTGGTTGTTTGCCCCATTAAATGATGGCTCCTTGTGAGTATCGTCAAGTACATCACATATATGGTTTCTTTTCTCATAGGTAAACCTTGTGATTTAGTAATTGAATTTTGATGATCCCAACAAAGATCTTTTCCCTTTATTTTTGTCTATCTAATATGACTTATTACCTCCCCAATTCACACTTAATGATAAAATCCCTAATCCACAAGGTGCAACCTAAGAGGGAACTACTAGGATGATCGCCACTGTCACCTAAGCAACCTATCCTCTCACTTTTGGTTGGCTTTTCTTCAACTCAACTTGGGGGTATTCCTAAGTATTAGGATTACTAAAGCTATGACAATGAGGCTCAAAGGTGATCTGAAGAGATAGCTCTAGCAAAACAATGTTTTTGTGTCTTTTTGTAATGTAATGAGAATAAAATGGCGATGGAGGATAGGGGACTAGTGCCTATCCAATTTTGGGCCAATGGAGTCAAGAGGCCAAGCCAGGAGAGAAATTTATGAATGGTTAAGACACATAGATCTGTTATACATGCCACAATATGCCTTAATTTGCTGTTAAATGATGAAGACATGTACTTGGAGGGGTCCTTAAAGGTGCCACACTCAAAAAATTTATAAGAGTGAGTCTTACAATGAAGTATTGATCCAACATCATCTCTTAACAAAATGATAGATGCAAGACAATACGTAAAGAAATATGACATCAAAGGGGATTAAGAGAAGAAGATCTCTCACATAAAACCCTTCCACATGGTAAATAAACCTTTCTTTATGGCCTCTCATAACAAGGTCATTGCAAGTAACTCCTAGCAACCACCAACAACAATTAGAAACAAAGTATAGCTTCACATATGATAAGCAAGTACCCTTGAACTTTCCATTAAGCCTTCAAAATAGATATTCAACAAAGTTCCAAGAGGAGAAACTCCTCACCAATCCAACCATGACTGCAAATGGAGAGACCTACTCTTTAAATAGAGTCTAGCTCTGTCTCCTTTTACAATAAAATAATAATTGTTTTCCTAGATTCACTAATCTCTCCAAGAACAATGATAAAATGATATTGGAGTCTTCTAGATCCTTGTTTTTCTCCAAGGAAAACAATACAATAACAATATCTCATGACCAATTCATGACACAAGTCAAACAATGATAAAATAATGAGGTGCTTATATCATGTGTGTCCTCCCAAGGTGCACGTCTCCTTCAAAGATGGCCTCAAAACATGCAAATGTTTGCTCTATGTGCAAGGCGTCTTCTATCATGTACATACATTAATTTCACTCTTCCCGATTAACCAAAATTCTCAAGCAACAAAGGTGGGGCATTCCTAAAAAAGTTGGTCAAAATGCAGTAAGAATTTCAACATAGCTGAATTATAGCCACCATAACTCGCTCAATTTTTTTCGAAATTTCTAATATGACCAGAATTTGGAAATGCTGCAGCCACTCTACATCTAATGGCATTGATATAGCATAAATTTGGGTACTTTTTCAAAAGAAAACTTCTCTCGAAGCTAGGATGCCCTCAAAATATGCATTGAAATCCTAGATCTAGGGTTTGAAATGCTGCAGGCACTCTACATCTAATGGCATTGATCTAGCATAAATTTGGGTACTTTTTCAAAAGAAAACTTCTCTCGAAGCTAGGATGCCGTCAAAATATGCATTGAAATCCTAGATCTAGGGTTTGAAGCGTCCTAGATCTCCTCCAATGTGAAACGTCCTCATCAATGGCATGGAGAATAGTGCAATGATAAAGTAAAACCCTCTAATAGTGGATATGTGTCTCTCTAAGGTGAGACGTCCTCCAATCATTAATAAATGTGCAACAAAGTTTCCAAAGTGGGATGTCCTCAACAATAAGCATGGATATGAGTGCAGGCAATCTCTTCAAGGTGGATGTCTCTTTAAAATAGGACATAAACCATGTCAGCACTTCAACGATAGCAAGTGTGAGATCTCCAAGAGAAACGTCCCATCAATAAGGCATCAAAGAGAGTGTAAGGTGGCTTCCAATGGTGGATGTCCTCCTCAAATCAAGTGCTTAGTAAGTGGATCCATGAAACAAGACATATGAAGAACACATGTGGAATCAATGCTCAATTAACTTTGTGAAGAAAGGGGCAACCCCTCATCACCCAATAAAATAAGGCCATCACTCGACATGTGTGCAAGATACTCCAAAATGGCACGTCTTAATGATACATGAGAAGGTGTGCAACAAACTACTCAAGCTCAAGGTCCAAGATGTATCAACCTTCCGTAAGTGTGCCCTCAAGAATAAAACAAGGGAGCACTCATGTAATGGTAGTCCACATCATTAAGAATTATCCTATATGCCAAGAATCTCCAACCAATCAAGGGCGTCCAAGTACAAAGGGTTCCAAACAAGTCAAAAGCATGGAAAACTAGTGATTGAAAGGGCTAGATCCATCTAGGAAAGAGTGCAAGTGAGGAGTGCTCTCTTGAAACAATATTCCATTGAAGTCAGGATGCTATGCCAATGCAAAATAAACCCATGAATGCTATGGTGTTATTATACCAAGGCTCCAATCATGCTAGACCATGTCATATCATCCCAAATGGATGTGAAATCAAATGAAAGTAAGGAGAAAGTGCCAAGCGCTCTACACCATCATGAAGCCAACCAAATGAAGATGATGCCAATGCAATGTCAACTTAGCCCAAAAGTGCTAGGGTGTTCCTCACACATCGACATGTATTGACAATGCCTCTATCCTCACGATTAAAAGGGGGATTCATAACCAACCCTACTAGCATGAAGAGAAAGCAATCATCAAGGCAACCAAAACATCATCAAGATATCCATGACTATATCACCAATAGTACACCATAGCATCAAAGGAGCATCACTCTACCAAGTGAAAGCACAACCTTCAAATCAAGCACATGTGTCCTTGAATGTGTGTACCCCAATGCCATCCAATGCTCCATCAACCTGTAAATCCGCCTTTGTGATAAAAATCACATGTGCAGTTAACATTTTTTCTAGTGTAGGCCTCATGCAAAATGAGGGGTAACAATTGGCTCCAACTTGGGGACATGTACTTTTCTTGGGAGTGCATGAGAACCTCATAATCTTGGTATGTACCTACTAGCAATGACCACAAAAAATCAAGCAAAAATATTGTGGCAGTATGGATCCATAACAACATCACTCAACACCGCATTAGAAGTCCATCATAATGTTCATACTACAAAATTCATCAAAACTTGGCTTTATAAAAGAAGGCTTATAAGCCAACAATGCCAAAAAGAACATGAAAGTAAACCTAATGCTCATATGTTGATCTTATTTCTTCCTATTTTAATGTTCATAATAGAGAGCTTATTTCTCCTACCCTACTCTAACATATGAGAATGAACATGCTAGGTGAAATAAAAAAGCCAATGCAACCACCTTGCATCTCATTATTGCCATGACCTCTTCCCTTGTGTTTGGTCATCAACCAAAACAAGGCCTTATCAAATGTCAAATACATACATGCTGGAATCTCCATGAGATAACGGTTGAAATAAACACGAAACCATGAACATGTACAATATCACCAAACTCATGCCAAGAATGGCATGCTCCACTACACGCCTCCTCTATCCAAGCTTTGATCAGACTAATGTAAACATCTTCATGGGTAAAAAAGTCATAAGACAATCCCTCAACATCCCCTACAACATCATCATTATTTTCCTCAAGCAACACAGGCTTAGGGGGCTTTACAAAACCGCTCAAAATGTCACGGCTACTTTCCCAATATGATGTAAATGATATGTAAAGCAACATTCCAACCTTAGAATTTTTTTTTTGCTCCAAATCTAGGGCTTGAACCCTCTTTTTGATG
>ML778907.1:641542-678736 GCA_009831015.1 Picea engelmannii | reverse complement strand
ATCTATAAGGAACAAGGGCTTTGTCCCTTCATGGAATCACCATGTGAGAAAGAGATCTTCCATACAACACTCTCACAAAAATGTTATGAAGCATAGTCTTCAAATTTTCTGTGAAAATGGACTTTATTCTCGGCAACAACACCAAAATCATAAATGTTACCTCCCCAACTCACACTTAATGATAAAATCCCTAATCCACGAGGTGCAACCCGAGAGGGGACTACTAGGACAGTTACCATTGTCACCTAGGCAACATATCCTCTCAATTTTTGTTGACTCTTCTCCAACTCAAGGGGGGTATCCCTAGGTATTAGGATTATTAAAGCTATAGCAATGAGGCTCGAAGGTGATGTGAAGATATAGCTCTAAGAAAACAATGTTTTTGTGTCCTTTTGTAGTATAATGAGAATAAAAGGGTGATGGAAGATATGGGATTAGTGCCTATCCAATTTTGGGTCAATGGAGTCAAGAGGCCAAGCTAAGAGAGCAATTTATGAATGGTCAAGACAGAAAGAGCTGTTATACATGCCGCAATACACCTTAACTTGTTAAATGATGAAGAACTGTGCTTTGAGGGGTCCTTAAAGGTGCCTCACTCAAACAATGTTATAAGAGTGAGTCCTACGATGAAGTATTGATCCAACAACAACTCTTATCAAGATTATAGATGCAAGACAATACATTCAGAAATGTGACATCAAAGGGGATTAGGAGGAGAAGACCTGTCACATAAAACCCTTCCACATGTGTTAAATGAACCCTTCCTAATGGCCTCTCATAACAAGGTCTTTGCAAGTAACTCCTAACATCCACCAACAACAATTAGAAACAAAATATAGCTTCACATATGATAATCAAGAACCCTTGAACTTTCCATTAAGCCTCCAAAAAAGATATTCATCAAAGCTCCAAGAGGAGAAACTCCTCACCAATCCAACCATGACTACAAATGGAGAGAGCTACTTTTTAAATAGAGACTAGCTCCATCTCCTTTCACAATAAAATAATAATAATTTTCCTAGATCCACTAATCTCTCCAAGAACAATGATAAAATGATATTGGAGTCGTCTAGATCAATGTTTTTATTCAAGGAAAACAATACAATAACAATATCTCATAACCAACTCACGAGACAAGTCAAACAATGATAAAATAATGAGGTGGTTATACCATGTGTATCCTCTCAAGCTGGATGTCTCCTTCAAAGATAGCCTAAAACCCACAAAGCTTTGTTCTATGTGTAAGGTGTCCTCTACCTTATGCATATATTAATTTCACTCTTCTCGAATAACCAAAATGCTTAAGCAACAAAGGTGGGGCGTTCCTCAAAAAGTTGGTCAAAATGCAACAAGAATTTTCATGCAACATATTTGTAACCACCATAACTTGCTCAATTTTTGTTGGAATGTCTATTATGGCCACAATTCGGAAATGCCGTGACCACTCTGCATCTAATGGCATTGATTTGGTGGAAATCTGGGCACTCTGTCAAAAAATAACTATTCCTGAAGCTAGGACGCCCTCAAAATATGCAATGAAATCCTAAATCTAGGATTTAGATCCTTCTAGATCTCCTCCAATGTGAAATATCCTCGTCAATGGCATGGAAAAGAGTGCAATGATCAAATAAAACTCTCCAATTGTGGATATGTGTCTCTCTAAGGTGAGATGTCCTCCTCCAATCATAAATAATTGTGCAACAAGGCTTCTAAAGTGGGACATCCTCAACAATAAGCATGGATATGAGTGCAAGCAATCTCGTCTAGGTGGACGTCTTCTCAAAATAAAACATGAACACTTCAATAAGGCATTGAAGAGTGTGCAAGGTGGCCTCCAATGGTAGATGTCCTCCTCAAATCAAGTGCCAAGCAAGTGGATCCATGAAACTAGGCATATGAAGAACACGTGGAATAAATGCTCAACTAAGTTTGTGAAGAAAGAGAGAGGGCAGTCCCTCATCAACCCATAAAATAAGACCATCCCTCAACATGTGTGCAAGATACTCCTCCAAAATCGCTGTCTCAATAATGCATGAGAAGGTGTTCAACAAACCACTAAAGCTCAAGGTCCAAGATGTAACAACCCTCTGTAAGTGTGCCATCAAATGTAAAACAAGGGAGCGCTCCTCACGTAATGGTAGTCCACATCATTAAGAATTAACCCATATGCCAAGAATCTCCAACCAATCAAGGGCGTCCAAGAACAAAGGGCTCCAAACAAGTCAAAAGCATGCAAAACTAGCCATTGAAAGGGCTAGATCCATCTAGGAACGAGTGTAAGTGAGGAGCACTACCTTGAAACCATATCTCAATGAAAGCAAGATGCTATATCAATGCAAAATAAGCCCATGAATGCTGGGTTGTTTTTATACCAAGGCTCCAATCATGCTAGATCATGTCAAATCACCCCAAATGAATGTGAAATCAAGTGAAAGTAAGGGAAAAGTGCCAAGTGCTCTACATCATCATGAAGAAAAGCGGTAGATCCATGTAGGAAAGACTGCAAGTGAGGATCACTCTCTTGAAACCATATGCCGATGAAGTTAAGATGCTATTTCAATGCAAAATAAGCCCAGGAATGCTAGGACATTCTTATACCAAAAAGCTCCAATCATGCTAGACCATGTCAAATCACCCCAAATGAATGTGAAAGCAAGTGAAAGTAAGGGGAAAGTGCCAGGCACCCTACATCATCATGAAGGCAACCAAATGAAGATGCCGATGCAATGTCAACTTAGCCCAAGAGTGCTAGGGCGTTCCTCACACATCAACATATATTAACAACGTCTCTATTCTCGTGATCAAAAGGGGGCTTCATAACCAAGCCTACTAGCATGAAGAGAAAGCAATCATCAGCGCAACCAAAGCATCATCAAGATATCCATGACTATATCACCGATAATACACCATAGCATCAAAGGAGAATCACTCTACCAAGTGAAAGCACAACCCTCTAATTAAGCACATGTATCCTTGAATGTGCGTACCCCTAAGCCATCCAATGCTCCACCAACCTGTAAACCTGTCATTCTGATAAAACTCACAAGCATAGTGAAAAAATTCTTAAGTGTAGGCCTCATGCAAAATGAAGGCCAACATGACTAAATGAGATTCTGCCTTTTTCCAATTGATTGTGCTCAGAGGCGCATTCTACAACCTAGTATGTGGGAAATTGTAACGTCCATCCGTAATGCTGACGTCGACCGAAAAAAATATTTCACATCAATTTAAAAAAATAATAATATAGTCATCAAGATATCCATGACTATATCACCGATAATACACCATAGCATCAAAGGAGAATCACTCTACCAAGTGAAAGCACAACCCTCTAATCAAGCACATGTATCCTTGAATGTGTGTACCCCTAAGCCATCCAATGCTCCACCAACCTGTAAACCTGTCATTCTGATAAAAATCACAAGCGTAGTGAAAAAATTCTCAAGTGTAGGCCTCATCCAAAATGAAGGCTAACATGACTAAATGAGATTCTGCCTTTTTCCAATTGATTGTGCTCAGAGGCACATTCTACAACCTAGTATGTGGGAAATTGTAACGTCCATCCGTAATGCTGACGTCGACTGAAAAAAAATATTTCACATCAATTTTAAAAATAATAATAAATTAATTCACAAATCTTATATAAAAACCAATCTATATCCATCTTAACCTTGGATCTATCAAGGCCTGGAGGGATCAAATCCCTTGAGGTGCAAACTTTTACTCAAGTCTTTTTCACCATCAAAATGGTTTGCACTGCAAGGGATTTGATCCCTCTTGGCGCTTGATAGATCTGTGGTTAAGATGGATCTAGGCTGGTATTTTTAAACCAGTATTGCAAATATCTTCGATTTCACCTGATATTTCTGACTTTTTTCTGAGTTTTTTCAGGTCCAGGTTTATGCTTGCCTGTACTTTCTGATATTTTCCCTGATATTTCTGATACTTTTCTTTCTGGACCCTTGGTGATATATTTCCTGTAACAATATTTACAGCATTGTTTTTAGTTCAGGACCTGCAGGGCCTTCCTGTTAGCTGATGTCCTTTATTCAGATTTTCATTGAAAATTTTTGTGCAATGTTAATGCGGATGTGTATTCAGACTTGTACAACTATGGTATTTCTTTTTGTTTGAAACAATTGCAAATTTCTTGTTGTGGAACTTCTCTAATGTTTTGTTTATGTCAGGTACTACCGCATGTTTGAAGCAACTCAAGACGGGCTTGGAAAGAATGCTAGTCACCACAGCATACATGGGTCATTACTTGCAGTGGGTGAGCTCCTAAGGTAACACAGATTATTAACCCTTTGTGTATCATGTCAATTTGTGCTTTATGGCTCTCATATTTTGACACTCCTAGTCTGTATTTGTTCTCATGAAATCAAGCAGCAGGAATAAGTTATATGCCTTAATCTCTGGACTGGTCATACTTTATTAGTTACGCTGTGTGCATGGATATTCTTACTCTCCTCTTGGAACTACATCAACTCTAAGCATCTGGGAGTTCAATATCACTGTCTATGGGATTTACATACCTTTGAGATTGTTACCAAATGTTGCAACATTAAATATGTTGTCTGTTTAATAGCTTCTCTATAAATTCTCTAATGCTTGAGCCTTTGATAACTTTGAAATTTGGTGTTATATTAGGAATACGGGAGAATTTATGATGTCAAGGTACAAGGAAGTTGCAGATATTGTTTTTAAATATCGTGAGCACAAGGATCGTCTTGTGCGGAAGAGCATTACATCGCTGTTACCCCGAATCGCTCATTTTTTACGTGATCGTTTTGTCACATCTTATCTTAAGGTGATTTAACTTTGTAATTCATCATTTCTATACTGGGATAATGTAGACAAAGCTCTTTGAAACAATGAAAGGTATGAAGTATTCTGTTCATGTTGAATAAGATTCCAGAGTTTGTCATAATTTTCACATTGGTTTCCTTGCTTGAGTATGGTGAAGCCTGCATTTGATGTGTTCTGATCTTTATACTTCGGTTTTCCTGCTCCTAAATTGACAGATATGCATGGAACATATTCTGTCAGTGCTCCGCACTCCAGCAGAACGTGCAAGTGGATTTTTAGCTCTTGGTGAAATGGCTGGAGCCCTAGATGGAGAGTTGATACACTATTTGCCGACAATTACGTCACTTATACGTGATGCTGTAATATGTTATGATTGTCTTTTAGGAAATTCTGGTTCTGTGTGCCAAATGAAAAGATGTTAAAAACCTTATTTTATTTTTGAAACGTGACTTCTTTGCAGATCGCTCCTCGTAGGGGCAAGCCTTCTATGGAAGCGCTAGCATGTGTAGGGAGTTTTGCAAAAGCTATGGGTCCTGCTATGGAAACTCATATACGGAGCTTCTTATTGGATGCCATGTTTTCTGCTGGCCTGTCAGATACCTTGGTGGAAGCCCTTGATCTGATAGCTTCTAGGTAAATTACATAGATCAGTCAATATATCATTTGAAGTTATTTAAGTTTTGTGAGCACGGCATAATATTTAAACAAAGATGCTAGTCATAATGTGGTTAATTTCAGTAGTATTACATTTGGTGATTTCCAGTTCTACTCAATCTTTGTGGATCATTTTGTATTTATCTATTTTTTAATGCAAAATTTTCATTTTCCCAGTCTACCTTCTTTACTGCCAACAATACAAGAGCGGTTGCTTGACTGCATATCTGTAGTGTTGTCCAAGACACCGTATCGAATAACAAGATCTGGTGGATCAGTAGTTCGTGCTAACACTGTCGGTAATCCTCATCAAGTTTTGGATGTTGGTCCTGCTCTGGTACAGCTTGCATTGAAAACACTAGCTAACTTCAATTTCAAGGTTAGCTTTACACTGGTCTTGGATTTAAATAACATTTATCCTACAACAAATATTTGTCCATTGTTGGACATTCTAACTTTCACTTGTGAGTCCAGGGTCATGAACTTCTTGAATTTGCAAGGGATGCAGTGGTTCCATACTTGGAGGATGAATATGGTGCAACACGAAGAGATGCTGCAGTATGTTGTTGTAAACTAGTTGAGAATTCCTTTTTCTCTGGATCTGTATCTCCACAGTTTAGTACAAGTCGAACTGGCCGCCCTGGTGGAGGAAGGCGGCGCCTTCTTGTTGAAGAAGTAGGTTTCAAAATTAAATTTCATTCAAATCTCTATGCATCATCTGCAGCCATGGTTTTACTTGATATCTGAATTATTTTCTGGGGGTTAAATACACTTCATGACCTTCTTTGTGTATAACTTGAATTATATAAGTTCTTTTTGCTTTTGCATTTGTTTTTAGACTGTCAAATTTTGATGCCTGCTGCTTTCTTATAAATTGACATAAATATCTTTGTGACATTGATAACATGGACATTAACCTTGTCTACTTTGGCCTTAGTACACATGCCTTTAAAACTGAATGGCATCTTATTGTGTTTCTGTTTCTATTCACTGTTTCTTTGATGATGCAGATTATAGAGAAGCTCCTTATTGCAGCTGTTGCAGATGCAGATGTTGGTGTGCGGAAGTCAGTTTTTCTGTCTTTGCATGCTAATGGAGGTTTTGATGAATTTTTAGCACAAGCTGACAGTTTGCGTGCAATATTTGTTGCACTCAATGATGAGGTAATGGTCGATGTACTAATTGATTTTACTAGATGTTAAAGCTGTTTAAATTTGTTTAAATAAGAGCATACTAGCTTATTATTGTTCGCACAATTGCAAGCAAGTTCCTTTGGCATCCTTCACATTTCAAAACATAGCCCATTAATTCTTTTTTGCTAATGTTTGTTAGTATGCTGGAAATGGAAAATTTTCTCTCATGAAAGATTTTGTGTGTTTTGCATGTTGGGAGCACCATACATTATCATTCTTGGTGCTGTGTTTCTTTTTCAAATCTGTGTTAGAGAATTGATTAGCACTTTAGTCTTAGAAATATCTTTCTGCATGCTCATCATAAAAATGCGTTAGTTTTATAAATAAATTAGATATAATACTATGCTTAGAAATACTAGATATGTTCTTAGGAATAGTATAACATGTTAGACATATACAAGCATACTTCTACCTGTATGAAACCTATTTGCTCTATGTTAGGTGGACCATTATTTCCTATGAAAAGTGGATACTATTGTCCTTGTAAATCAGGCAGTTGTACTTGAGTCTTCTTGATAGAGCAAGTTTTATCCTTTTTGTATTCAGAAGCCCATCTCTTGATGTTGCTTCTCATCTTACTCTCTCCACTTATGGTGATATCAGTTGGTATCTGATCCTAGGTGCTCATAGAGATCTATAAGGAAATACCTGGGTCACTAAGAGTTCCTTTTGGGTTTCTCATATCTATCTGCGGAAGGATTGTGTCATTTTCATACATAGCTGGTTCGCTTCCCTTCTTGATATTGTTCCTTAAAAGTTTTGTTTCGTGCTCTGGACTATGTTCTCTTTAGTTATCTTTCTAGAAAATGAACATTCAAAATCCTTTGTAGATTTAAAATTTCATAAATTGAATAGACCATTTTCTGTTTCAGCATTTTCATTTACTTTTGGCATTTTCTCTTCATGGGTAAAGGTTGTTAAAGGGAAGAAGGTGCCATCTATTATTAACCTATTGTTGAATTGGTTGTGCAGACAAAATTGGAGGAAGAGAGTGCTAGATATGCAAAGGAACTTGCTTTAGAGTTTGTGGTCTCAGTTGCTCCTTTGAAGCCTTGCACACTTCATTGGTCAAGCTTTTAAATCCATGTCACTCTTGATTTGAAAGATATTAATTTGGACAGAGCTTGGGTGACATCGAACTCGATGCATATCATTCCCTTTTGTTCCACTGATGATTGCCTCCTAGCTCCCATGGCTGTAAAGAGGCACTTCTCACTCCCTAATAAGATCTATTTGGCTGAGGATCTTTCATGGCTCCAAGTTGAGGATCTTACATGATTCTAAGTTGAGGAGCTTAAGGAGGCTCATGCCCAAGTAGTGGCAGTTAGAAAGGACAACAAATGGGCCATTATTTAGAACCTTAAGGTTGTGATTTGTGATTCATCCCCTTCGGGTGATCACGTCCTTGTCTAATTAAATGACAACAATTGCAAACCCCATTGTAATGAAACAATTTGGTACTCTTTAGGTAACTTCTAGGATGTTGTTTTTGAGAGTGATCTTATTTCCCTGACTAAGACACAAGAACTTCGTAAGGGCACTTCCACTAGTTTTTGGATGCCATTGATCATTGACCTCTATACAATGATAAAATAACAAAAGTATTAGTGAGAGAGAGAATGATGCATGATATGCAATGTTATTCATTGATGAGAAGGTAATAAATGCATAGTTTGAAACTTTGAATATAACAAACATAACTCCCAAATGTATGGGAGTGTGTTTGAACTATCTAACTAAGTAATTACCTTTTTACTTTATTTAAGCCCAAGTTACATTTGTTTTTATTTTTGAATTAGGCTTATTTCATTTTATAAAGTTAACACTAGTCGTTACATTTCTAACACCCCCCCCGCCCATAATGAGTAACTTGTTAACTTTCACACCAAGCTTGTTTGTACGTTTTACAAACTTGTACTTGAACAATGGCTTGGTGAATATCTCAACGAATTGATCTCGTGAAGGGAAATATACAAGTTCAATATCTTTACTATGAACTTTTTCATGGATGAAATGATGATGAATCTCTACAAACTTCATCTTTGAGTGGCACATTAGATTCTTCACCAACTAGGGAGTCGCTCCAATCTGTAGAACTCATGTGTCTTGAAGGATTCTTCGTGAAATGGATTTGCTATTATCTGGTAATTTGATCCAGTTTGAATCGGTGAAGCCTGTCATGTTGAAGTCATCATTCTTGACTAATTTCCAGGTTTTTTCTTTTGCACTGATGCAATCTTGATTCTCCACATCCATTGCATTTTTTTTGCTGCTATTTGAGATGATCTCCTTGGCATTGAACGTCTTTCCTCTTCTTCCTATTGTTTCCCTTCTTCCATTTTTCCTTCCTACTGCAACACTTCTACCTCTTGCATTTCTTCTTGCTTCTACTATAGTTTTTTCGTTGATTCCTCTGGCTATTTTTCCATTGGTCCTTTCTCCCTCCTATAGGTGATTATTGGCTTCCCAGTGGCAACTTCCAAAGATTCTAGTGAAATCTTTGTTCTAGTGCTTTAATTGCTACTATCATTAATGACATTTGTCTCTTCTGTTGTACTTGTGAGTCCATAAAAAAATTACATTCCTACGGACAACTTACATTCTTTCAATAGGGTCATACATTCTATAAGCTTTTGACACTACATTATAGTCAATAAAATTATATTTTTAAACTTTGACATCTAATTTGTTCCTTTTTTCCTTTTGGAACAATGATAAAGGCTATACATCAAAACACTTTGAATTTTTGAACATCAAGTTTTTCACCTAACCATATCTCCTTAGGAGTTTTCCATTCGACTATTTTGGTTGGGGATTTGTTCGACACATGAACAACCATGTTTACAATGTTAGCCCAAAAAGTATTAGGCTACATAACTAGCTATCAAACATGACCTAGCCATTTTGACTATGGTGCAATTGTTTTACTCAACCACTCCATTTTGTTATGGAGTATAGGATACTGTTTGTTTAATTATTACTCCATGGGATTTATAAAATTTGGAAAAATCACTAAAGGATTAAGCATCACCTCCATCTGTTTTAAGGACCCATAATTTCCCACCAAATTGGACTTCTACCTCAACATTGAGTTATTAAAAGTAGGAGAGTACATTTGATTTGTTTCTCAAGAAATAAATCCAAATCCTTCGGGAAAATAATTAATAGAGGTCAAGAAATACCTTTCTCCACCAATTGCTTGCACTGGCATTGGTCTAGATAAGTCATTTGGTACGAGATCCAACAATCCGACTGCTCTCCATGCTTCCCCCTTTGGAAGCTAATCTTCGTGTTGCTTGCCTGCAAGACATCACAAACTACACACTCTTGCTTAATTAGAGGTAGCCCTTTAACCATTTGCTTCTAATACAAAAATTGGAGATATCCAAACTCAAGGTTTCCATACCTTTCATGCAATAACACATATTTGGGATTCTGAAAGCAATGGTTCCTTTGTCCTTTACTTTGCAAGTAGCTTCATTGACAATTGACATTGAATTCATCATTGGAGTGATGCAGGAGCATCGAGAGCATGGTTACGGGTAAGCCAAAAGCCCAAGATGAAGATGATGATGATGATGATGATGATGCAAGGGGAGTAAAATGTACATGTTATCGCACAAATTGTAGGTTGGGCAAAGCCTGACCCAATCCACTGGATGGCGATAACGGTGGGAGAGTTTACCTATTGTCACCTCAGATAAACTCTCCCCTCGCTTTAGTGAAGGATAAATCCAACACAAGGGGGGAATCCGGGGTGACCGTGGGGGGGAAATGAGATGGAAAGTGATACTTATGAATGGATGCCCCTATAGGTCAAGTTGCTAAATGGAAGGTAGCTTGGAAATGAGTCTCAGTTGTGGTCAATGGTTGCCAAGAAGTTTGAATGCCTGCGGATGATGATGATACCTGCCCGAGACACAAGAAACACCAAGTATACAAGCTATATGTTAAGTGGACAAGCAAGTTAAGCTTGCTGTCCCTATTTGCAGCAGTCAACAAAGATATATATCAACAAAGAAATGATTATTGGAGCTGCTAAACAATATGCTAAAGTCAAGTAAATGATGCAAGAGATAAGCTAGCAATCACTAGTATAACCCAAGTATGAAAGCATTAGACTTTAGCAACAAACTAAGGCTGTTATAGACAAGTATTGCAGAGATATAATTGCAGCCTTATGGCTGTAGCAAACAAGTTGTTACAGCAGAAAAATCAGCCATCCAAAATCATAAGTAATCCACCCAAAAAATGCGTTGAGACTAGTAGATTGTATGGGTAAATTATTAACAACTTTTGATGGTTGAATTGTGAGTTATTTAGAGATTTGTTTAGGTTTTGCTGCAGCCCTAATGGCTGTAGCTTAAAGTTATTACAGCAGCAATACATACTTGGAGAAACAAGACGCCCTAGTGGCCTTGACAAGCATTTAGCATGTATAAAAGATTCCAACTTGAACAATTCCAATATCTCGTAATTCTACGTATCCCAATGCAATGATTTTATTTCTCCAATGCAAGAGATTAATGCCTTTAACTATTTGGGTTATGGAGTATTTAAAAATGAAAGAGCTAGTTGTGCTACTTCCTTGGGGGTGTAAGTCCTTTTACTCCCCAAGGCAAGCAAGTCTAGCTAAGAAAAATCCTAGGAGGGTGTAAACCATTTTACTCCTAGTATTTCTTTGTGCAACAAATTAATTCAAGACAATTATGATGGGCTTAGTGGGGTTGTATGCCCTTACACTCCCCAAAAGCTTAGCAAATTAACCTTGTGACCAAGAAAAGAAGCAATAACATGAAAGATTCCTTACCTAGTCCAAGCATTGACAAGATAAACTCCTTTTAACCAAGAAAATCCATCACAAAAGCAAGAAAAAGCCTCCAAGAAAGATAGCACCTTACTTCTTCATCCAATAGCCAAGACAAATCATCACAAGAGATAGTAGCGAAGAGAGATAGATAAAATTGTCCAAGTAGGGCACAAATTTCAGCCAAGTATCCTCTCCAAGATGGGAGAGTTACGATGAAAATGAAATAGAAATGATCTCTATTTATACAAATCCTACTAAAAGTGTTTGTCCACTTAATTCTAGGGTAAACCACAAAGTAAGGGGCCAACAACCCTTACTTTTCCCCTTTACATTATAAAATTCAATTTAACTTAAAAAATGCACAATAGAAACCCTAATGTGACGTCATCCCTCTTCTAGGGTGACGTTTTGGGACCTTTTGCAAGTCGTTGGAGTGGAAAGGGGAAGTTGTTGGGCCTTCTAGGCCCTCCCTCTCATGCGCTAGGTCTCCTCCCTCCAAGCCATGTCTTCTTCCACCAAAACGTGCCAAGTGTCAAATCAACCAACACCATCACCCCAACCCTAGTCCTAGGGTGACGTCAACCTCCTCAAAGTGATGTTTTAACGCCACGAGCAAATTGTTGGGTTAGCAAAGGGCTGGGTTAGGTCCTCCAAGGTGTCTCCTCAGGCCTCCAAAGGCTGTCATCGTTGTCCGGTGTGTGTGCCATGGCATCCAACCTGTGGGATTCAAGCCCCAAGGAAGCCCAAGCTAGGCTTGTTCTTCCAAATCGGTCCACCAACTAGGTCCTGCAAAGACAATGAATACGCCCTCCAAAGATCTCAAGTCAAATGCATCATGATAATTAAACCAAATCAACAAAAGAGCCATCTAAGCATGTATATCCAAACTACCTTATAAAAATAAACAAATGCTCAAAGACCCTATGCAATTTGCCAAGTTTAGGTATGGGAGGGTCGACAAAGTGACCTATTGGGTGAATCGTACCTCAAGTTTAGGAGTGTTTCCGAAGTGGATCCCTTTCTAGGTCACGTGGACAAAGTGACATGGATGGGGGATAGACTCTTGGGCATGGGGTTCATGACATACAAGGGATCATAGTATCTCATTTATGGGTGCCTTTGTAGAGGGTGCGCTGCAACATTTTCCCAAGCCCATTTATTGCCTTTTGTCTTTTTAAGATGTTTCCAAGTTGAATCCAAGGTGGGGCTTCTACCTAAGCATGAAAAACAGTGCCCACCTTGACTCTACCTTGGTTACATCATGTTGCCCCAAGTTGAAGTCATGTGTGGGGCTTCTACCAAAGTATGAAAAACAAGTATGAAAAACAATGCCCACACATGCTCCACCTTGGTTGGCATTTTGTATTAGTTATTTTTTACGGGTCCCATTAGTTTCTTTTGAGAGACATTTCATTGTCCTTGGGATCCCTAGGTGAGCATCTAGAAGGTTCATGATTGGATTTTATCTTTTTCCAGCTACAAGCCTCTAGGCCTTCAGCCCCTTCTTCCCATGAAATGAGGAACAACCCCTTCTTGGGTCGGTACACTCGAAAATCCCAAAAGGTAAGGAAATGAGGGGATGAAGTGTGGAAAGTGACAAGTATCGTCGGGAATGACACAATGACTCGTCAAGAGGGCCTCCCAGTGGCACACATATCCCTAAGGATGACCCACTTACTAGGGCGCAATGTCAACCACCAAAGTGAAACAGTGCAAAGAGCATAATTTCCAAGCAAACGTTACATAATCAAAAGCAGTTTTAAATGCAACAAACTCAAATGCCTCAAATATTGAAATGATACTCACCATAATACTTGACTTGTACCTCATGGAGCAAGACCCAATGTCTTCTGGAAGCCAGCTAATGTGGTGGATACCCTCATGATGAACCTGGAATTGTGGTGGTGAAGCGGGTCTCTGTCTGTGCAAGTGGACACTGTTGGACAAGCTGTCTCTCAGTACTCCATGTCAGCAACCCGAGGTCCTCGAGACATCATCACCTTAGTTATCCCTAGGAGTTGGGGATAATAGTACACATATGAAAACCTGTGATGGAAGAATGGTTGATGAACCATGTACGAGGAAAGGTTTCCTAGACAACTGATGGATACAACGGTTGGCAACCCATGCACTCCGGTGGATGGTAATCTTTTTATATGGACTTCAACAATGTTTATGTTTGCAGGTACAAGAAGATGAATGAGGATGAAGATAGAAGACCAAAAGACCAAAGATCACAGAAGACAGAGAGCAGTGAAGACCGAGAAAATGAAGATGAAACTAGTTCAAAGGACCAAGTGGAAAAGAGAAATAATTGGATCACAAGTATTCATTAAGGGGGGAGTATGATGAAATAACTCCTACTTGTAATCATGAATAATGTGTAAATAATATGATGGAATTGTAATGATGTAGACTAATTCTAGAAGTCTAAGTGGGAGTGAGAGATGAGGAGTAATGAGAGAAGTTAGGGATGGAGATCTATTGAGAGATTCATGGAGAGTTATGGAGATAGTTATGGAGATGGTTTGAACTAACCATCTAATTATGAAATATTTGTTATGGTTACCTATCATTATATAAGGGACCATTTGTACACTAGAATGCTTTACATGGGAATGGCTGGTTGATTAATATAATTTCCCCTTCGGGTTTTTTTTGAGCATAAGCTCCCGATGTCCCTTGCTTTATACAATGTGTTTGTGTGTGTTTATATGCTATGGGATGACTTGGTGCATCATTTGGTATTAAAGCGATAGGTTGATGGGAGGCTGTTTTTGCATATTTGGAGGGTGGTCAACCAATCAATGAGCAGGGAGTGGATGATGCATTTGAACTTTTGTGCAAGATAAGTGAGGGAATTCGTACAGGTCTATGTATCAGGGATTGTTTTATTTACATTAACTCAGCTTGATGCCTAAACTACTGTGTTAGTGGAGAGAGATCACAATTGCTTGTATGATCTTCTTAGCGCATAATGAATGAATTGAAAGACCTGCAGAGAGTCCCACATATGTCGTGCAACACAAGCCCTGTGGCTGAAGATTGTTTCATGCCAAGCGACAATTATGGGTCCTGGTGATAGTCTATACCCAGAACTATCGAAAGTACATGGATGAGCAGTCTAAGAAGGAGATAAAGAATATCTTCATCAGGAGATGGTGATGTGATGATTTCTATTATGATATTAAGTTGTGGAGAGCATGAGGCAAGGCATGACCCATGAGCATGCTACTGTTGATGCCCTTTCACAGATCAAGCAAAAATATCCCAATTTTGGTTGGAACTGTGTTGCTATTAATGTTGAAGGGATTCATGCTGATGGTTGATCCCAGGCGCTATGAGCCCAAGAAGTTCGGAGGTTGCAGTTCTTTCAAGGATGCCCATGTGGATGAATCAACCAACAACAGATGTGTGAAGATGTGTCTACAGTATCTTCAGAGTTACCGACAGAGGTTTACAAGCTACCTGCAGTCTGCTTATATACAACTCGTTATTTGCTTGATAAGGAAGAACGAAGGCTTGTTCCAGGGGAGAAGACTGGATTGTGTTGTGTGTTTGTGGATGTAATAATTTCCGTCCATGTCCTGAGCTGTTCTAATGGTTAAAGCCAAACGTCCGGATGTTGGAAATGAAGTCCTGAAGGCTACAAGATCCATCTTTTAATATCCATGATTTTATGCATCTACATGGATCTCTCTTTCTTGGAAGGCTTATCAGGTCAAGACATAACTAGTGGGCGCAAAAATCACTATTATAAAAAGAAATGCTTAGTTCATTGTAGCTGTAACACATTTCGAAGTGCATCTAGGTGCAACAAAAGACTATTGAATAACGTAAGTACTGGACATTATTCAATGGTAGTGGTACATGCAATATCTCCTTGATGCACTGCCATCATATTCATCACATGCGTAGCTAACTTGGTGGCCTTCCCAACTCCATCATATTCATCATTGGACCTTGTGGGCCATGTTCTGAAATTCAGTTTATAGGCTTGGAAATCGTGATGCAACTTCCTTTGTCAATAATGATGATCTTAAATGCATTGAAATTTGGAACATTGTTTTCTTTCAGTTCAACAGGGAAAGTGGTGGCTCCCTGAAGAACTTACCAACAAAAGATGTTTTTACATGAATGGGATTTGAATGGTTGACCTCAATTCTCCAAAATAAGATGGACAATTATGAGACAGATATTTTCATGCCTATATTTGATGCACTGCAACGGTCAACAGGACCCTGACCTTACTGTTAGTCCCTAAAGTTGCACTTGACTTCTAAAGGGCAAGCTAGGGCATCATCAAGTTATTGTAATGGTTTATTATTGTAGGTATGTTTTGGATTTTGAAAAGGGTTTGAGTTTTCAGCAGTGGATGAAGAAGGACAACATCAATCTTTGATCGCAAATTAAGTTCCAATCACACTTACTTAGTCAATGGTAGTCAATCTAATGAGGTAGATACAATCATAAGAGGAGAAAAATATGCAAGATCCCAATCTATTCACTCACATACGAAGATTCCTGATCCTAAATATCTTTCAGAAACAAAGAATAATGTACTAAAAAAAAAGGTCTTGAAATGGGAAAGAAATCAGTAAAATCTTCACTGTCTTATTAACATAACAAGATATATTCAATGCTTCGCAAAGATAACATGTTTTTAAGTAAGAAAAGGAAGAATAAGAGAGTAGATGAGAGAGTCTGCTCATCAAATAGCCTTTAGTATTGAGTGTAAAAATGAAACGAGTCCTAGACTTTTCCATCAGAAATAGAATCTCTGTTATGCACACCACTAATGCCCCCTTTTCTTCATCTTCTTCATGAAATATATAGATTTTTACATTCATTTATTGTCAACCTAATATCCAGGGACATATCAAAACTAAATCCTACAAGCCCCGAGGGCGAATTTCTGCTTCTTTATCTACTGATATATAGAAAATAGTAAACAGTTACAATGATAGATTCTATAATCTAGGCAACAACTTTGCAGGAAGATAGGTCTTCAATTGATTTTATTACATCTGGCAGGTACACTGTATCTTTCTCCTAGTCTTCAGTAAATCATTTGATCTTCAGTGACCTTGAATCCAACACTTGACAACTCACATAGATAACCGATTGCAAAATCAAAATAAACTGCAGGTTGACTTAAGGAAGGATATTGTATTCATTCCATTGATTCCATAAGGTCTTCCTCTTATACTCTTCATTCTTTGCCTTTTACCATCACAAAAAATGCAACTCTATATCTTTTATTGCAAAATTGGCTGCTACAGGTGTTCCTGCAGCGCCAACATATTTTCCTATGTGGAGAGTTGCGGGAACTTCCGGTAGCGCCCATTTAAAACCCGAGTTTGACCTATTTAACGCCTTTTTCTTGCCCATCATCATCCATAGGAAGACAAGACCTTAAGTGTATGAAAACAAAAAGGTATTCATTATACTTAGATCAGTTTTAGTAAAAAAATAAGATTGCATAGGAATTTAAGCTCTTAGGTTTGAATTTCTCCCTGGAAGACAGATCTAGTTGCCTCAACTAACAGGTCCAAGTTGTTCCTTCTCGTTTGTTTTATTTGGGAACGAGTTGTCATCTTCTTAGGTTCATCATCTTTATGCCTGGTCATATGTTTAGGGCCTTTCTTACTCTGTTTCCCCTGTTGTTTTGCAGAAACCCTTTCGTTTTCTATGGGAACCTTTTTATTTACTGTTGGATCATTTTTCTTAGGTTTCTTTTGCTTAGATCTGGTTGTAGAAACCTTCTTATTTGCTAAGGACTCCACCTTAGGGCTTGTGGGTTCCTCATCGATTACTATAACTTTATCTTTGATTGTAGGGTCATACATGGCTTTAGATTTCAATCTAAACCTATTTTGAGGCCTAGTACTCCTTTTTCTAACCAGGACTCTATATCTATAAGCATCATCTTCAGAAGAACTGGAATTAGGAGGAATAACATCTAGAGTAGGCTCTTTATGTTGTACAGGGTTTGAATGTACCTCTACTGGCTCATATTCATGAATCTTACTAGGCATCCTAGGTTCTGCTTTGGTTTCTTGCAGTAACCTCTTCCTCCTAATATAAACTTTTTGTGTAGATGGGAATGGATGCTTACCTTTGCCCAACACATGGGAAGATCCTTCTCCTGTTTGTAAATTGCTTAGAGTGACCTCAACTTGCTTTTCTGGAATCTTCGCACTGGCTTTCCTTTTATTCTTTCTTGAAACAACATGTCGACTTGAACTTGGTGAAGCTCCTTCCATTGGCTCGACAAATCTGTTAGGCAATTTCTTAGCAGGCACATAAACTTTGGTTCAAACCCTGACTGTAGCAAAAATTGATCCCATATCCTCTATCTTTTCTTCAGCTCGGCCTTGATGAGCAACTTCATTAACCCTTGGTGATAGATACCATGCGGGGGGGTCTTAGGGTTCCCTTGAATCTTCATAGCCATCTTATTCAGGTCCCTCAAGAAATAATATGGAAGACTAATTCTTTTAATTCCAGCTAAGTGAAGGAGAAAACAGAGATGATACAGAAAAACTGTGGTATACCGTCCTTCACAAGTGATGTAACTCTTTAGCATATGCAGAGCTTCCAACCATTCATCAACTATCCAATCTTTAGTTATATCCTTAGCCCAGTTTGGATCTCTGTGCTCTGGTTTTAGAAATTGGTTCACATCCCCACCTGTGATTAGCTTGTTTTTGAATTACTTTTCCCCATGAGAAGGGAGATTGCATGCTGCAGCTATTGATTCTTTTGTAACTTGCATGACCAGGTTTGCTATTCGAACCCTTTGCCCATTGAATCCTTCAGCAAATGCCCGGGCTACATCATAGTGATAGCCATCCAATTTTGCACAATACAGATACCAACTAGCTTGGTCAAAAACACGTTTCACGTTTTCATAGGCGTCCATTAGCTCAAGTCCTTCGGGCTCCTTTTTTCTTACATGACCGCTTTTACCCATATTTGCTACCACGACCAGGATACTGGATTTCTTGCTGAAGAAGTGGGATATGCTGATTATGTTGAGATGAATACAAGATCAACTCACTGTGTGGAGGATGTTTGAATCAATGTCAGGTGATAATACTGCCATGTCTGCATGTTGTGACGTTGATAGTATACTTGATGACCGTCTTGAATGTTCATTCTCTCAGCTAGGACGAGCCACGTTCTCAAAACCCTCCAACAATACTCGCAATGATGAAAAACAAGGGCAGTTGGAAGTTCCTATAGCGCTTTGATAAAACTGTCTTTTGACATGTTTGGATGAAATTGACCTTTCAAAAGCTTTCAACTTATGATAATTATTAGACAAGGACTATGACATGACATTAGATAACGATCTACACATCATTCAAACCTTGTTTTGTTTTGGATTTGAAATCCAAACATCATATCAACTCTTTTATGGAAAGTTGGTTTAAAAAAAAAAAACTAAATGATGTCATGACACAATCACTATAATCATGTGCATAACTCCACCTATCTCCTTTTACAAACATAGGTATCTCTCATCCCTAACAACATAACATTAATTTAACCCCAAATGTCAAAGTTTTAACAATGCGAATTTGAGAACTAACACTTACTTTGGTAAATTTGGTGTAGACAATGGAGATAAAGTTGATATGGCTTATAGGGTAGTGGCATATCATTATCATTTGCTATTGCAAATGGTTCTTTCCCAGGCAATAAGGGCTATGAATATATACTTTGTCTCATTCTCTGCCAAGCAGTGAGGTATGGACGGGAAGTTCTAAAAGCTCAAGAAGGTTTCTTCAGTGGGTTGGTGAGCACTATTGTTGAAATCATGGGAAATGTTTTTTTTTTTAGAATTGAAGCAACATGAAGAGAATATCAAGGAAATTATTGCAAAAGAGGGATTGAGCTTTGGCAGGACTTTAGTGAAGGGCATTAAAAAATTCAAGAAGGATGCTCAAGAGATCAAGGAATGTTGCAACAAAATGTAAACCAGAAGTAGAAATGGCTAATCAAACATGAACTGATATATCTTTTTCCGGTAACTCATTGAGGCCAGATAATTCATTGCTGTTGGTTCTGCTACGTGTTCTCCACTCACTATCGCTGTGTGTTTGAATGATGATCAATCTATCAATTGGTGAAAACAAAAGAAGATTGATAGCAAATTGTTGAGGTATTTCTTTTTACTTTTGGTTATTACCACATATTTAAAGCCATGCAATTTGTATTTAAATGTGCTCGAGTCAAAATATGGAGATATTGGTTGGGATATAGGTTATTAGGAAATTATTATGGACATTCTAAAAAAAAGTCGAGTTTGAAGGAAATTAAACTCAAGTAAAAACTGAGAGTCAGGAAGAGTAAAGTCATTGATATGTAATTGGTTGCATTTCGTTGAAAGGAAAAATGAGGAAGGGTGTATGTTCGGTGTTATCCAACACCCCAAGCTAAAAGTATAGTCAAGTCAAGTCTTTGGAGTCTAGCATGTCATGAAAATACTTTGATATAAGTTTGGTTTAATTGAGAGTTCTTGTCGTGGCATTTAGTTTGGCCAACTATTGTCAGAAGTTTGAGTCTATGCTGGAACTGGGCATTCCAACATTAGACAAATTTTATTAAAACATGTTGTAGGAATCATTAAGTACCAGACAAAAATATTGAATACATGAAGAATATCATGATGAAGATCTTAAGTAGGCAGAAGACAGAAAGAGTCAAAATTTGACAAAGATGATGTAGCCAAAGAGGGATGAAAGAAGACTACAAAGAAAAGAGGAAATTGGTGGCAAGAAGAATCCCTACAAAAAGAGACAACCTAGGTGAGGTATCTAGCAAGGTGAGAAAGACTTGCTGAGGAAGAAGGTGAGCACATTAAGGCCTGAAGTGAAAGAGAAAGAGAAGGAAGAAAATGCAAACTTCATGATAGAAGCAGGTGACATAGGAAAGTACAAGCAAATAAGAAAGTTCAAGCATAATGCAGACTTTTGGACATGAGTAGAAGAAGCAAAGGCATATTCAAAAGGAAAGGATGGCGAAAGATGAAGCAACGAGGAGAATGGCACATGAAAATGGACAAAATAATGAGGTAGCAGAAAAAGCGCGAGAAAAGGCAGATGCAGACACCAATTAGAAGCAAGGAGTAGGGAAGCAAAGCAAGGTAAAGAATAAATAGTTCCGTGTGCCAATGCAGATGTAGTAAATCCATGGAAAAGGCATCACTAAGAAGTTTAATGGTCCTTGAATAATGTTTTGATGAGAAAATGGTCTCGATCATATGTTGTAAAATGGCTAGAATAGCCTAAGATGTATATGAAATTATATGTACCTAATGTAAGCCTGATGAGGCATGTATTCCCCATAAATTGTTATATTAGAAGGAGAAGCTCGATTGTGGGTAGAATCACCGATTTGAGGTAGTCCACGACTGGCAGAATATTTGAGGCAACCATAGAGATTCCAAGTCATGAAAAAGGGACTTGAGTAGTTAAGCATGAAAGGGAGATTTCAAGTCATGAAAAATGTACTTGTGTGGCAAACTATGAAACAAAAGTTTGTGAGATGGCAACAAAGAGTGGGCCAGAGGAGCCAACATTGATGAACTCGTGGACATGAGCCCATGAATAAGTTTTTCCTTGGTTGTCTGATGCAGGAGCATCGAGAGCATGGTTATCGGTAAGCCAAAATCCTAGGATAATGATGATGATGATGTCGATGATACGGGGGGAGTAAAAGGTACATATCTGAAAACTTGTGATGGAAGAATGGTTGATGAACCATGTGCGAGGAAAGGTTTCCTAGAGAATTGACAGATACAATTACTGGCAACCCATGTACTCTGGTGGATGGTAATCTTTTTATATGGACTTCAACGATGCTTATGTTTGCAGGTACAAGAGGATGAATGAGAATGAAGACAGAAGACCAAAAGACCAAAGATCGCAGAGGATAGCGAGCAGTGAAGACAAAGAAAATGAAGATGAAACTAATTCAAAGGACCAAGTGGAAAAGACAAATAATTTTATCACAAGTATTCATTAAGGGGGGAGTATGATAAAATTAATCCTACTTGTAATCATGAATAATGTGTAAATAATATGATGGAATTATAATGATGTAGACTAATTCTAGAAGTCTATGTGAGAATGAGAGATGAGGAGAAACGAGGGAAGTTAGGGATGGAGATCTATTGAGAGATTCATGGAGATATCGCGAAGAGAGTTATGGAGATGGTTTGAGCTAACCATCTAATTATGAAATAGTTGTTATGGTCACCTATCATTATATAAGGGACCATTTGTACACTAGAATGTAACACACAAGAATGGTTGGTTGAATATTATAATTTCCCCTTCGGGTTTTTTTTGAAGCATAGTCTTCCGGTGTTCCTTGCTTTGTATAATGTGTTTGTGCATGCCTATATGTTGCGGGATGGCCGGGTGCATCATGGAGTTATCCTCCATGTCCAATTTTCTATAGCGTGTCATATATGTGAGCTTGAATCCAACCACCAAACATCATTGATGTGAGATGTACTTATTTGTATAGCAACAAATAAGTAGTCCCGTTTATCATCCAATCTTTTGAATGCTCTCTAACAAAGTTATATTTTTGAGGTTTATTCTTCGGACCGACATTTTGTTGACCCGAATAATTTTGACTTTGAGGATTTTGCCAACAATCTTTTTGAAAATGCCCATTTTCCTAAAAAAAGAAACCTTTGAAATCTAAATTAGAGTTACCTTTATGTTGATTGTATTGTTTCTTTTCCTTTGTATTTTCCTTCCCTTTGCCCTTTACCATAAATCTCTAGTGGATGTGCTTTCCTCTTCGCATAATTCCAACTATTTCTCCATTAACAATTTGAAAAGCTCTTCAAGTGTCAGTTGTTCAATTTTACTAGTTAATTTCAAGGAGGTTTGTAAGGGTTTATAAGAAGATAGTAAGGCTCTTCGTGTCAAAGTTAGCAACTCCTTATCTTTTATATCAACACAGACCATTGCCAATTCATCACTCACTGATCTAATTTTGGACACTAGTTCTTCTACCTTAGTGTCCTTGATTTTTTGTGGGATGGAGTACAATTTTTAGATTCCATATATGAGACTCATCAACAATTTCAAATATGTTATTGAACTTATTCAATGCAACTTTTGTATCTTTTAGATTTATTGAAATGTTTTATCATAGATTCAATCACTAACAAAGTTAATTATTGATAGGGTCTCCTTATTTTTGTTTTCAAATTTTATGATAGCATCGTGATTTGTTGTGGTTTCAAAGTTAATATTGACAGGGTCTCTTTATTTTTGTTTTCAAATTTTATGATAGCATCGTGATATGTTGTGGTTTAGTTTCAACACAATCCACTATTGGGTGTGTAGGTGCCCCCGCTTCTCTATTCTTGTCACTTTGTTTTGTAATTTGAGTTTCTTTCCTACCATATTCTTATTTTTATTTCAATTTGAACCTCTATTTTGCAATAGTAATGTGTTGATTTACATCTAGACACATTACATGTGGTATCAAAGCAATGTACCTTTCTCTTAATAGCTTCAACATTATTCACTGCTCTTCTAGTTATAATAATTGCTTTGTTGAAAGAATTAGGTTCAAATATTCCTCCATTTGGATTTTTGACCTCATATTTGAGATGGAGATATTTTGCACTAGATTTGCAAATAATTTGACCTTTGATTCCAAGATTTGGAACTTCTCAGTGTATTGTTCGACACTCATGCCCTTTTTGAATAAGTGCATACTTTGAACATTGTAAGGCTCATCCCATTATGGTCTTCTTTTTGAGTTATCGCATTTGCAAGCCAAAATCCCCTTTAGGGTTTTTAGGGATCTATATCTCACTCCATCTATGGGCCGTTCCATCTAAATGTTGTAGGGCCACGTTTAATTTATCCCCCTAGATGTAAATATGTTGCATTTTGTATCAATTATCAGACCATGGTAAGTAGATTCTGCACCCAGAAAATAACCTCAACAATAGGTAGCTAGAAAGTTGAAACACTCCAATCAAAAGAACTTTTGAATATGTTAATCTACAAACACATAATACAAACAACAAATACATATATATGAACTCTCAATCACATCTATCTCTTATTTGAAAACTGAAGAAAGAAATACACTGCAATAGCTCAAAACTAAAACTAACTAAACAACATAGTTACATCTCTTTTATAGAATATGAAGAGGAGGGAAAATACAGTGAATTTGGACATATGCAAGAAGCACTTGATTTGAATGTGTCAAACCCTAACCCTAATATGATCACGTAGTGCACCCCCCTACATGGATAGGAGTGCTAGGAATGGAACTTCCCAACTGGAGATGACTAAGTCAAAGCATGTAGTCATTGGACCTTTGAAATGGAGATGGACAACTGCATGTGCACTTATATTCTTGGAATAGAACCCTTCATGCAATGCACCTTATGTTGCTTGAGGATCTATAGCCTCTCTAAGAAAAAGCCATGCATGCAACCTAAAATTGAATCAAACCGACAACTGAAATGAAGATAAAACTAAAGACTGGTGCATGCGCCCTCCTAATTCACCCCCTACTGTCTACATAACATCATCTTGCCCCTCAACCCAACCTAGTCTAGTGCCAACAATAGCTTTGCACAAATCTCAAGGTGAAGGATATGCTAGAACTACTATGCCATGGGGAAGGAGAGTCAACTACTGAGCCACTGGATACAATTCTAACACTTTGAAGGCTAACTTGATCTTGCTTATGCACTTATGCGCTTCCACTTAGCCTCCAAAATCGTGTCGTGGGATCTTCATATGTAGATTGAAGGTGAGTTTGTGAGAGTTCTGCGCAATGGGTGAGTTTGGAGGGGTGTCACCTTCTGTTCCACAAGGGTTGTCACCTCCTGTTCCACAAGGGTTTAAATCTTCCTCTACCTCATTAGAGATTTTAGGGTCTTGGAGTGAGGTATATGGGTCCATGGTCCTTTTGCCCAAGGTTTACATACGTCATATCATTTCTTTTGCAAGATTTGTGAGGCTTTTGTCTAGAGCATCGCTCATTGTCACATACTAGGATTTTTACCTTGATATATTTTTGTATTTTTGAAACTATGCAACATTAGCGAAAATTCATGGATGCTACGACACCAACTTGTAGTGTTTATGTACACAAACTGGAACTACTATTACAATTATTAACGTAATCGAAGTTGACAACTAAGAATAATAGAAAACAAAGAGTCAAAAGTAGAAAAAATATCGGGGACACTTGCATACCCAAGGGGTGGATTGCACCTGCAAATTCGAATAATGGAGGAATACTTCTCCAAATGAACTAGTTGATTTTATTGATAAAATCATAAGAGTTACAAATGAGAGGGGGAAAACTCCTATTCATACCATAAAGAGGTAAAATCCTAGCTTAAGGCTCAACTTCATGTCACTAATAAAAGCGATATAGATTCTTATTACATAAAATCGACAATTTTTATTTTATTTTCAGGTAATATTTTTTGGGGGAAACCTCCAGGGCACTTCCCCTCATTTTGAGGATGGTACCGAGGGAAAACCCTAGATTTTTCAAGGCACAAGGCCAGGTCAACAAGTCATGAATAGATCATATATAACTCATCAACAATTGTCTCACTAAGACCAAACATATCCTAAAGTGTGATTTGAAGTGGGTGGGAAGGGTAACAACTTTTCCTCACGGCCACTTGAGCTACACCAAATTGATATAAGAATGACTATTTACAAATATTAAATATGCTATTATAAAGGCCAAGGACTAGAGGATTATTACAAACCATAAACATATATACAAAAGAGCTCATGTACATAGAGTCTAATCCCCAATAAAGATATTGTGGTTAGATACACAACAAAAAGGTATTTGGTTGTTGTGAACAACAACCTCTTTTGCCAACAAGTAACGTTGCAAGTGCTTCAATACTTGAACCAACACATACATTTCTAGGTCATATGTTGAGTAATTTAGAACAATGCTTGAAAAAGTCTTGGAGTGGTTGGGGATGGGTCTTAGTTATTGCAACAATATCGTTCTTATGGCATGTCCAGATGTGTCCACCTTTATCTTGAGGGCTTGCATAATGTCATGTAAGACGAGAACATGAGCTATCACAACTCAGTGCTTGATCGCTTTGAATGCTCCCTATTGTGCAACGCCCCTATTGAAACTAACTTGGTTGTGATTCAGTGCATCAAGATGGTGCGCAACATGGTAAAACTATGTAATAAGTTTCTAGAGTTAGTTCGCCATTCCCATGAAGCTTCATAGGCCATTAATGTTCTTCAATATTGGCTTGTTGATAGTGGTTCATCGGTGTTATGATCCAATGCCTTTAGGGCTTAACAACCGAATTGGACCGATGTTAAGTCCATCTAGGTTCAAATGGAATCCAAGATAAACAAGTTTTGCTCACTAGAATGTATACTTTTTCATATTTATAAGTAACCTCCTCTTTGCGCTGTTGCAAATGCTTGGTCCAGGTGCTTCAAGTGCCACCCCCCCTCCACGAGTTTTATTGTAATCTAGTCTATCATCTAGGTACATGATGACAATTAAGTCAAGATTGGGTCTAATCTCCCCATTCATCATTCGCATGAACATCACAAGGGCATTAGTAAACATTGAATGAGATCACCAATCATTCAAAGAGTTCTTGGTGTATTTAGAAGGTCATCTTCCACTTATCTTTTGGCTTGATATAGATCCAGTGGTAACTTGACTTTAGATTGATCTTATTGAATTATTTAGCAACCTGAGGTTGATCTATCAGATTGTTGACGCGGGGTAATGGATACTGCTTGATATAGATTTTGTTTAAGAGTTGATAGTCTACACTCTACATACATTTTCAATATGTTATCATTCTTTGGAACTAGAGCAATGGTAAATACATAAAGTGACGATCTGGGTCGTAAGTGCTTGTTATCCAACAACTCATGAATTTTCTTCTTAATCTCCTTAGTTTTGAACAATGAAAACTTTCCCAACACCTCATTTTAAAAAACAAATTGTGGTTACAACTTAATAGAATGCTCCATTGTGCAACTTGAAGGCATCTTGTGCAGTTAGGAGGGGCTTCTGACTTCTCATGTCACGTTGGATTTGTGCATGATGAGGCCTCAGTGTCTCATCACACATGATTGTGCAGTGCCACTCTCTTCTCATTCTGTGGCTACAGGTTCACAAAGCAATTTGTCTCAAGGCTTGGATTAGTCTATGGGCTTCAACCGCTGAAACAAATGCTAAGGCTGCTGGATCTTTCGGTGATGTCACTAAGTAAGCTTGGCCATCTTTGACAAGTTTGCATTGGTTTAGGCATCGACGGTAGATTGCAATTTGATCCGACATGTGTGGATTGCCAAATATCATACTACACGCATCTAATGGAATAACAACAAACTCTACTTCATTAGCGTAATTTGTTGAGATAATGATCTTTACCTTGCACTTGCACTGGGTGCGCAAGTACTTGTAGTTGCTAATCCAACCTAAGGAGTAGGTTTCAAGATGCACGATTATAGGTAAACTATGCTTCACTACCACTTTTGACATGAGATCTCGCTTGCTGCCAATGTCAAGTATTGCAGTCACAAGTTTTTCTTTGATTTGAATCTTTATGAAGAATAACATGTTGTGCTTTATCTGACCAGAATGTGTTACTGTCCTCAAGGAGATGTCTTCCATCCTGTTATTGAGTACTCATATGTCCTTTTCTCCCTGCTTTGTCATGTTCAACTTCATATGTTTCTCTAGATGTAGCCTCCAATATTCGTCCTTGGAATGTCCTCTACACTTTGCAATAGTTTCAGAAGGGAGCATTATTCTTCTTTGGCATGCTTTGCCCCTCCTTAGGCGACTTGGAGTCCTTGCATAATCTTTCCGAATGGGCTCTTCTACACACCATCTTTTGTGACAGTCTTCTTTCCTTGATTGGAATTAGGGCCAACAACATTTAGGCTTCCTTCTAATTGGCAATATTAGTACCCTAGTGAACTTGGTCACCGACTTTGCTTCCTTGTCCATCACTGCGAGCTGAATTCTATAGTGGTTGAACTCCTAGAGGTAGGCATCTAATCTTTGGTTGGACTTTTGTCATGGGTATTGCCATTGTTGTTGTTGCTTCTTCCAATAGTTGACTGGATAAGATTTGTCCTTGAGAGAGGCTTTGAATCTGTCCGAAGTCTTGGTTTGGGTAGCACCAAGGGTCACCTTGTGTTCACAAAAGTTCTCCAACCGTAGCAAAAGATTCACTGTGCATGCATAGCTTTGCAAAGGTAACCTTATATTCATCTGTGAATTGTTGTACTTTGTAAAAGTAATCTAACTACCTCATCCGATCATCAAGTTGCAAAGCATCCATCAGACACTGGTATGATGAAATCTCCACCTTGGTTTCTAATTTGAGAGAGGAACTTAGATTTGGTGATGAGCTACCGCACATAGTACTACCCAATTTTTGGTCGGAATTACTTCTTGATGGATTCTATGGATAGTAGCTGGTACAGCTGGGACCGACGATGCCATGTTTTGCATTAAATGGGCGATGTTAATCAATTGTCCATCCATATACTGGACCTCCATTTTGAGATTAGCAACTCCGGCTTTGAGTATTTCAATGCGACTCTGCAATTTGTCCTTTCATTTTCGTCTTCGTTTGAGAGCGAGTCTTGACCGTAAATTGTGTAAGTACTCAACATCTACTTGTGAAATGATTCTTTAATACCAACTCGAACCCAAATCTTGCACCTAGTGGAAATAACGCAACCACACCAACCACTGCGATGACTTAATCTCAATTTCACAGTGGCTAGACTATGGAAAAACAAATAATGAAGCTAATTAGATAGGAATGGAAATGAATTCATAAAACAATTCATAAACATTGGTGCTTGCATGCAGGCAGAAATCAACTCCAAAAATTCATTAATGAATAACTCTGTACACTATGATATGAACAACATGAAGCCTTACAACACCTATCTATCATTGAACCAACTACAATTTGAATCACTGAACCAAATGAATTAACCCCTTTACATTCAGAAATTGAGGTACAAAGAACACTGCTTGAGAGCATACGGAGGATTTTGCATCTCGTACATTCATATCTACAAATACATTAATGTACAAGTGTCTGTAGGATGAAGAGGCAGAGAAGAGGGTGATGAGCTGTTATCTGTTTAGGGCCTTACTCATAACTGTTGGCTACACTCTTCATCCATGTCATTGCACCTGCACCAAACTAAGCTATGTGGGACTGCAACCAAAAGCACGTGCCTAGGTACCGAGACAAAGTGTAAGCGCAGTTGAATTCTGAGTTAGTGAGACCGGGTCACAAATTGGGATTCGGGAAAGCAACAAGATTTAAGTCTTCCCATAAGACCACTGGATTGTCACTTTGATGTGCACCAAAGCTGACCACTGTAATATACATCCTGCGTTAATATGCATGTGTCTGCACCTCTGATACAATGACCAAAGTTCAAACCCACGTGCACATACTTAGACAATTCTTAGGACAAGCTTTTCTTAAGCTCGATTGCTCCTGTCACGGCCATAACTACCCAACTAATCTGTTATTAATTACTCCATATTAACTAATGCTTCCACATTAAATTTATAAAAATGCATATTATAATAAGAATGCAACAAAGTGCATCAACACCATTAGATAATAAAAGCATGGGCTAACACCGAGAAGGTACTCATTTTTAGTGACCCAAGAAATTATAACTTCATTAAGATAAACATTTTCAAGCTATGTAATTATCCTTAAGGAAATCTAATCAGAAGAAGGATTGCAAGTGGATCTGTCATGTTTTAACTTTCTGAATTACACATTGCAATTTCCCAGGATTAGAGCCAATGAGAAATACATATTATCCTTGGCAGATGTTTTGTCCTTCAATATGGTTTTTGAATATTAGATGGAAACTTGGGAGATATTTATGATCATTTCTCTCTTTTACACATGCCCAGGAATGCCAATTCAAGGAAGTTCAATTCATTAGATTAAGAATCATATAAACAAGTTCCAGCATTTTGAATATCTGTTAATCTCTTTTGTCTTTAATGTTCATTATTCCTGATTCTATTGTAGACCAATTTGAAACCTATTTAATCATCATGTTAAGATCTTTTATTGTCTTGGAAGTTGTGTGTCACATGCTTGTTCTTTATCTTTTACTAGACACATTGCAGACTATTAATCATCAGCCATCATGCCATGTCTACCATGTTTTTCAGTAGTATGACATACTTCTGGCATTTTTAAATTTTATGACATCCGTGGGCTTATGCATCTTACATATGTCATAAAATGGAGGTATTTTTAGAGTATCTAATTTGCAACACTTATTTATATATGGCAGTATTTAAGTTCTGTGTTTCTTTTATCAGGGATTTGAGGTTCGGGAGCTTGCTATATCAATGGCTGGCAGATTATCGGAAAGGAATCCAGCATATGTCCTTCCTGCTCTGCGGCGCCACCTTGTACAGCTATTGACTGACTTGGAACAGAGGTTGGAAATCATAATTCATAATATTGAAATCATTCTTCCCATTGTGTTGCATTAAAACATTTTGTTATTCTTACTGCTATAGGGATTGCAATCATTTCAGAAATGATTTTTGTTAGATATGATGAATTAACAGTGCAGATAGCAAAAGCAGGGAAGAGAGTGCAAAGTTATTAGGTTGCCTGATCAGGGCATGTGAAAGATTAGTGCTGCCATACATTGCTCCAGCCCACAAGGTAGACTCATGTATAAATGTCGCACTTTTCAAGGTAAACATATTCTTTTTTCCAATTTATTTACATAGTGTTATGCCAGGCTTTGGTAGCAAAACTATCTGAAGGCACAGGAGTCAATGCCAATAACGGAGTTGTGACTGGGGTGCTTGCAACTGTAGGGGAACTTGCTAGAGTGGTAAGTGAAGTCTGCATTCTGTGCTTTGTTTTTGTAACTCTTTGATGCAACTTTACAACCCATCTATCTTAGGCAAATGGAGTGTATGAAGATTTACTATTTTTGTGCAAAAGAATGTGTTTGTAATGCCTCCACTGCCCCACCCTGCAAAGAAACACAACAAATAAATAAATAAAATATGTGTGCGAGAGAGAGAATAGAATAGTTTTTATTTAAACATCCACAAGCCCAACTGGGCTATGAGAGGAAATAACATACATCTCATTGTAGCCGTTCTTTACAAAAATAAGAAAACCAAAATACTAGGAAGAACAAGAAGATGTAGAGGCAATTCCATAGGTAGGTATTGACAAAGTTGATATGTTACTTATTTGGCTGTGCCCCTCAAGGAGGATCACCAACTCTAGTGGTGTTGGCATGCTTAAGCATTTGATTGTTTTGCTGATTTTTGGAGCCTAGGAAGGGCTGATTGATTTTGTGATAGATTCATGATTCTTTGTTGATATGTTTTGGTTGAGTTGTGACTCTAGGGTTTACAGAAATGGCGACCTTGTTCAGTTTTAGTGATTGTTACAGATTGGAGGAATCTTCTAGTGTTGTCCTTTAGGGATAGTATTGGTTGTTCATCTTGTAAATTGTACTTGTTGAAAGATTGATCATAGATGTACAACTACTGTGATGCGAAGCTATTGGTGAATCTTATTAGGTCATCTTGTGCATTTGTATTATGTAGAGATTGTACTTAGTACTTGATCTTTAAGAGTTGATATTTCATGTGGTATTCAACATATGTGGTTATATTTTGTACTATTGTCTTGGAATGCTAGGGTTTGGGGAAAATCCTAGGAAGACAAAGGACCACTAGGGTTTGGATTTACCGTAGTAGGGAAAAGGAGTGTTTGGCATTGAAGAAGGTTATGGAAGACAAACTTGGAGATAGGTTTAAAACCTATGGTGGTGGAATCATTGATTGATTCCAGCTTGCAGCTAATATGAGTAGTCATAAGTACTAGTGATAGGGTTGTTGGATTCTGTCAGGAAGAGGGAGCTGACCTAGATGTTACTCTTCCTTCAAATTCTCTCCAAAAGAGGGAGGTGACCTTGTCTTTTCGCTGCTTCAGTGGCCAGAGGCTCTGAAGTGCATGAGAGGGATTCTCATGGTCACAATTTCATGATAACCCTCTATGGGAGGTGACCTTGTCTCTTTGCTGCTTCAGTGGCCAAAGGCTTTGAGGTGCATGAGAGGGATTCTCATGGTCACAATTTCAGGATAACCCTTTATAGGTTGTTATTACTTTTACCATGAGCTTTGTATTTCAAGATCAATGAGTTGAGATGTATGTAGATTTTTATCTTGTGGTTTTGATAACTCTGATCTATTTGTCTTGGTCTTGTTTGGAGACATGATTATCTTTGCAGGATGTTATGAACAACTCTTGATGTGGTGCCAAAATATATTGGCCCATGATGTGGACTTTAGGGATAGTCTTGTGGAATGCTTCTCTATTGATGGATGTTCAATGGATGAATGGTTTTGTGTGTGATTTGATCAGTAAGTGGTTCTCTTCATATCCTCGAGGTTATTTATTTATGAGATGTGATTAAGTGTGATGTTGCTTCTGTAGTGTTGGTGGTGCATCCTCTTCATCCTTTCTAGATAGGTCCCTTCTCAAAGCCATTGGAGGATTACTAGTGGAGGATATTCCCCTTGGTCATTTTGAAACTTGTTGGGCCACTAGGATGATTTATTAGGGTTTGTAGTGGACAACCCTAATTACAATTTTAGTTTCACTTGTGACTTCTAAAAGAGGAGCCTTAATCAACCCCTTTTTCCCAATGGAGAAATACTAGTGTTTGGTCCTTCCATGAACCTTATTTTCTTAATCAAATTCAAAACCGTTTCGCTGGATTTACTCCATATCACCTTGGAATTGATTGCCTTAAAATCCCAACAATCCTATCTTAGGGAAGCCCCCTTGAGCCGACATAAAGTGTAGAAGAGGGTTGGTGAGGTGACAGTGGCCCCCTCTTAGTTACACCAAAGCCTCACTTGAGATTTAGGACTATCTCAAGAGGTGAGGGTTTGTGTGATGACATTTTGGCATCGTTGTTGGGGATAAAGTCCATTTTCCAGAAGACATTTGTAGATCAACTACAACGTTGGATGAGGGTGCATTTTGTAAGTTTTAAACCTGTGAAGTAAAGCAATGCATAGAGATTCTTAAGCAAAACATAAATTAATCAATGGCTCATACACATAGTACACAAAGATTTACGTTGGAAACCCTTAATCGGGAGAAAACGAACCTTCCTTGGTGCCATACCTTTCAACTCTTCATTGTATTAACTTCACCATTCATAATACACTATATACAAAATTTTAGGTATTTCGCAGCGACCAAAACCCTAATCCCTAAATCCAAGATTAATTTAGAAAACTGCTAAAAATAGTAAAAAATGCTAAAATAGCAAAAATTGCAAATTTTTTTTTTTTTGGGGTGCTACCTTGAACCCTGTTAGCCCGAAGCCAAACACTTCGTGTAGCTAGGGGAGGCTAGTCCTGGTCCCCCTAGGGACCCCCCCTCGGGCAGCGCCTGCTGCATACGTACACCACTACTAGGGAGGGATCGTTAGACACGGTCGTCAAATCTGATGCACCCCCCCACACACATGCAAATAATATAACACCTACCCAACATATTCTTGAAGATCTATTCTCATCTTGGTGACTCCATTGGAAGACCAAAGACCTTGTTCTTTTTCAGGTTTTGAATAGTATGTTCTTGTAAGGTGAAACAAGCATCATTGTGAAGGCATTGAAGATTCACCTTGGCAACTTTGCAATTTTGTATTTTGACAAGGTATGAAATTGCATTTGTTATTAGATTTGAGCTCCCATGTTGAAGAATTGTATGTGATGAAAAATGGCTACATGGGAATTTCATGAGCAATATAGTGAAGTTGATGTTAAGTGAATAATTGGGTACCCAAATCATTTTTTTGTAGATTGATTAGAAGATCTTCCAAACTTTGATGGTGACCCTCTTTTGACCATTTGTCATGATGTAATATTCTTGAAATACACATAAAAAATCCATGTGATACATGAGGAGTTAGGACGTGTTGATGAGATTACTTGCTTACTCTTTGGAAGGAAAACAAAGGAATTGGGTTATACATTCTTGTAGTCCAAAATGTATATCTTCTACAGTAGATTTCATTGAAATTTTTTTCAAGCATTGGGGCCCTAGATTTCATAGGTATGAAGACACTATTTAGTGTCTTGCATCAGCCCTACGAGAAGAAGAAGATCCTCTCGACCCTCTTGAAAAATGTTACTAAAGAAAATGTTCTAAATCTAAAAGAAAGCTTTGAAGGTTTTCTAGCTATTGCTCCAAATTATGATGATGCCAAAGACATGTTGGTATGTAAAAAGTCTGCTGTCATTTCCAACTCCAACGTACTAGAAGTCAGGTAGCGTATGAGCAACCTGTTGACTTTTCCAATCCCATATCAGATGAAGAGCAGGTTGTTGATGAAGTAGGTTTTAATAGACAAACTTAGAACTCTGGACATTCATGATCTACAAAGCAGTAAAATTCATTCTAATGACCATGATGGGGAAGAATATAGATCTGTAGATTCTCTTCATGAAATAAGAGTAGAAAGAAGTTTTCTTGATATTGCCAGTACTCATGGAGGGCAGTCTACGAGTTTGAAAGTTTTTGATGGTAAAATTGTTGCTTCCTTGTCATATATAGCATGTTTTGATGGCCTGCCTATCTATGATTTGGAGCCTGATTGGGCCATGGAACTGCTCTACACACTTGAGCAAATACGGATAGAAAACATCTCTCCTTTTGTGGGCACTTGTCTTGAAGAGGTAAGTTTCCACGATTGTGTAGGTGGACAGGAGGGTTCTAAAAATTGTGGTTGCAACCCCTGAACTCACACAAATGAGGACTTGCGTACAGAAGGAGAGGAAACCAACCACCTATGCGATGATGATCAACAAAGATGCAGGGAAGCATTTTGTTATCCCCTTGACGCCGTGGATAATGAAGCCATGGTTTCATATGAATAGAATTTGTATGAGTTTGGGATTACCAGTGAGAGGGGATTCAAAAGTCACTTGAAAATGAAGAAATGAATGGATTTTTCTCTGTGCATGACAAAACTCTTGATACCTGTGATGAGCGATACAGGCATCAACATTATGTTTCACATTTCAATGGACATCCTATCTATGACTATGATGGAAAGAAGCGCAAGTGTGATCTATCCCATGATCATTTCGATGGCCATGTAGAGATGCTTCCTCGTATCTCTGCATATGCCGGTCTTGAGGATAAAAGAGCTTACCATCCTAATGGTGAAAGTAAACAAAGTAAGCCCGAAGCACTCTCTGTTGTTGGGTCCTTTAACAATAATCTTGCGCATTTTGACCCAAGGACAAAGACATTTATCAAGGAGGTGTATGCTACAAGAAGTCAAGATAGAAGCATTGGATTGTATGAGCTTATGAATGATGATGAAAATAGTCAACCTGAGACAATTGTGGAGGACTCGTTTCCCACTCTTTATGCATCTTTTGTGACAGTGCCTTGGAAGTGATTGAAGTCGCAAACCTAGCCTTTGACATTCTATGAAAGAATATTGGGAAACAAGTAATGAATGAAGTTGTTCCCACACTCTTATATGCTTTGGATAATGGGATGAATTCCCTTGTGATCCAGGAGACCATACAAATCAATCAGTGGTTGTCCTGGCAAGATGGCACTCATAACTAGTTTACTCAAGCATGTGAAATTTACACAATGATAATAGCATCTCATGTGCTTTTGGCCTATGTTGCGGTGGAGCGCCACCCCCCTTGCTCCTGAATCACGCTCCCAAAGGGAGCGTTCCAGAAGCACTCTTGTGAATGTGTTTCCTGAACGCTCCCTTCTAGGAGCGTTTTCAGGGTCGAAGAGAGAAATCTAGTTATGTAAACTTGACTACCCGATTTGGGCTAGGGAAAGCCATATGCCATAGTCACCCTCAATCGGTATATCTTTTTTATCTTGTGTGAGTGGTCATTTTTTGACAAAATGTGAGAGTGTGCACTGTCTCACCGACCTACTTTCGTCTATATCCATGGTTGGAGTATCTCTAAGGCACTTGGTGCCTCCAATCATCAAGATAGTGGGAAGAAAGAAGTGAACAACCTAGTGGGATTGAGCCTAGACAAGTTTTGTAGGGTCTACAGGTTGTGATTTATTGCCTCTTGGATAGATAGTCCAAACATCTGATCCCAATATCGGGATGGTTAGGAAGGAGACATCCATTTGCTAGATGTGGTGATCATACTCAACATGTAACTAATGAGAATAAACCCTCAATTTTTAAAGTGGGATCTTGAGGGCGTGTTTCCAATGATGATGAGTGTAGTGAAGACTAATAATTATGCCATCTATTCATTGCAAAACGTTCTTAGAGTATAAGGCCATCATAGGGCCAAAAGTCTTGGTTGGGGAAGAGGGGTAGATCCAACCAAATTAAATAAATAATGGTTGTATGTCTTATTTGATCAACATACTAATCTCCCCTTTTGAAGGGAGGAGGTGGGTGGGGGCATCCAAAGAATACCCAAAGGGGGAAAGACACTCAATAGAGATGTTGATGCACTAAAGTAGTGAAGAAGCACCAACAACATCTGCACCTTGGGAGATCCATGGAGGGGATCTCCCACGTGAAATGAAGGGCCAAGTATGGTTACTTGTCGTGTCCTATAGTTGAATCCCCAAATGTATAGATCCCGTAGAGAAGGGAGAGAAGACTCAATATGCCCTTTAAGTCTCAAGGGATGGGCACTAGACTTAGCTTGGACAATGAATTGAGGAATGATTTGTCTACAACATAACATATGCTGGAGCATGATAGATTGGACTCTCTCGAACTGTACCCAATCAACTTGCTATAGATTGGGATCTGAAATGTCATATTTATATAGAACAATGAGTTTGATACTTGTGTCAAATAGGTGGATCTTCGAGGGTATATCTTAAAAATGTACAAGGAAAACTATCACTCAAGTATGGAAAGATACATGTACCCCTTATTGAGTTGGGGTTTGGAAGCAAGCCTCAAGATGAATCCAAGACACATAAATTGGACCCCTCTATCCCCTTGTGAAATGGAAATTTGAAAGAGTGCTCTTGGAGGGGTTAAGATCATGATTTTAGTTTTGCCTAGGTTCACCACCTGTTGTCTACAATCACAAAAACTAGAGAGGACCTTGGGTTACCTTTATAGACCCTCAAGGGAGGATGCTAATAGAATCACATTGTTTTCAAACAAGAGTATTGTAATCGAGATGTGGCACACTATGCAACCATCATACATATGTGTGTTCTTCATGATCTACTCCTCTAGCCCATTAATGTAGATCCCAAAGAAGGTCAGGGACAGGGGGCATCTCTACTCAATCCCATTGGTAATCTTGATGAAGTCAGAACGTCCATTTGTTGTACAGAGTTGACCTATAACATTTGTACCCGTATCATCATCTGACATTGTTCAACATTTACTTATATATATTTTTGCTAAGTTGCAGGAAACGCCCCCCCCCCCTCTGTTTCGGGCAGGAAACCGGTACGGTACGGCCAGGAAACGCCCATGGCCGTACCATACGACGTTTCCCGATTTGGAAACGCCGTACAGTACGACCGACGGCATTTCTTGGCTGTACCGGCCCGTACGGCCAGCGTTTTGGGCGTCTTTGAGGCAAAATAAGAAAAAAAAA
>ML778907.1:616018-641492 GCA_009831015.1 Picea engelmannii | reverse complement strand
TTTTTTAATTTTTTTATATATGGCGTTTCCTCGAACGTTTCCATTTTTTGGGGGCCTGTTTTGTACCGTCCCGGTTTCGAAAACTTGGAAACGTTTCCACGTTTTGTGCAACTTAGTATTTTTGTCTTCAAACTTACTGTTGATTGATTTGTCTTATTTTCTATGGATACTCTGGTAATGACCTGTTATCTTCATTACAAGTGGTATTGGAGTGAGTTCGAGTCTTGTTGACTTATGGCCAATTTCATTGTTGGTGGTAAAGAACTTTGGGTTGGTGACCTGCCTTTGAAGCAAGAGTCGGCAAAATAATTCTATCACTTGGAGTAGTACACCACCACTATTGAAATACGTGAATCGACAAAGAGAAATAAAAGAACTCGTTAAAAAAATAAAGAAAGGGAAAAATAGAAAAAATAAGAGAAACAGTTTTTTTTGTTAGCATAATCGTTTAAAATATTATAGATGAGCATGGGGAGTATTGAGACACCACTTTCATTGGTTGAGAAAATTTTAGGAAAATATTGAACCAGAGAACTCTAGGTTACTACAAACACCCTTGCATTTGGCTTAGGTTCCCCTGTAGACATCTACCTTAAAAGAAATCATTAAAAAAAGAAGGAAAAAATAGAAAAAACAGAAGAAACCGTCATCATTGTTAGCATAGCCGTTTAACATATTATAATGTATAGATGAGCATGGAGAGTATTGAGATGCTAATTTCATTAGTTGAGAAAATTAGAGGAAAATATTGAACTACAGAATGCCAAGTTACTATAGATGCCCCTGCCTTTGACTCGGTATCCCTTGCAGGCATTTATCCAATACATAAGTGACAGAATTGGCTTTGGGAGGTACCAATACCACCCATCACTTGTCAAACTGTCTTTTGCTACAACCCCTACTGACCATCCTATCCGATATTGTATAGCATCTGTGCATTTTCTTCACTGATAAACATTAAAATTGCTTGAAAGAATACAATTCATAAAAGGGTTCACTTGCATTCCAGACAAGAATTGTGGAGCAAACAAAGACAAATGAGAGCTACTATAGGAAGGCCATCGAGAGGAAACCAGAAATTATTTAGAGGTTCAAATTTGACTAAATACAAGAATTGTGGAGCAAACAAAGACAAATGAGAGCTACTATAGGAAGGCCATCGAGAGGAAACCAGAAATTATTTAGAGGTTCAAATTTGACTAAATAGAGCCATAATAAATTTTGTAGTCCTTATCACTTCCAAATTGTAGTGTTGCGATGTTCTTGGAGTGGTTGTTAATAGTGAGCAACTATCAACAGTTACATATAAAAAGGGTTGCGATAATGAGATGTGATTGTAAACTAAATCTTGTTGTCATGGTCAAAACGATGCATTGCCGATGTTGCTGGTCAATTGAGAATCAATGTTAGAGATGATTTTGACGCCTTTAGAGAAAATAAACCCAATAAATTAACCTTAATACACAAAAAGTAATAAGAGAATATGCTAAAGGATATTCCATTCTAGGAATAATATATATATATATATATATATATATATATATTAAAAAGTAAAGAAAGGGGTACCATTTGAAAGTCAATGGACATCAAAGGTGTAAGCAAAAAGAAGCATTATAATAATCATGGTAGACATATTTAGGGAACAATGTGAGTAATTGAAGAATGAATTGGAAGAATTTTGAATGAAATTTGCAAAGCAATCTTTTGAAATATGTGATCTTCGAGATCAAAACTAATTTCTTCAATATGCTATGAAGTTCTTCAATATGAAGTGCATAGAGTACAATGTAAATTGGAAGAATAGGTTAACAAGGCAATAAATAAAAAAATGATTACGAGAATCAGGGAACGATTTATAACTTGCAAGACAAGGATCAGGCTCGATTTCTACAAGATGTCACAATCTTATGTGATGAAGAATTGTGACAACAGGATAAACAAAGACAAGTAGTTGAAGAAGACAAATGGAAATATATCAACAAAGTTTTATCAGACACAGATAAGGAAATTGCTCATCTAAGAAATCAAGATCAAACCTTGCTTATCGAAGTCAAATGATTAAAGTGAAAGGAAGTATTAGTTCCAAATGTTGAAGTGCATATCGTTGTCAAAAGACGTCTACCAATCCCATTGAATTAAGCATGTTTTAAGAAGTTGAAGTTCAAACTTTGGAGAATTAAATGTCTATAGACTCCATTGAAGTTAAAAGTCATTTTGTCATTAATGAAATTTTTTAATTGACAGACAAATTGACACAAGTATATGTTGGAAACTTAAATACACAACTTAAGGTTAATCATGACTCAGGAGTATCCTAAAGTTGAATTCAAGAGGAAGAAAGTAACAAAGGTACCTTATTGACATCCTAATCATAGGATTCATTGCATTGATCAATCAATTCACTAGTGTTGACATTACTTTGATCAAAGATAACACTAGGTTTACGTTCCGAAGAATCCAAATTCCATACAACCTGGAGTCATATTCAATGAAGTTCAAAACGAGAGCCTTATCAATCGATACTTCTGGAAAGAATTGACCTAGGATGGATTAATCCTTTTGCAACGTGACAATATTTTTTGAAGTTTGAAGATCTTTTTGTCTCATTTTTCAATTGAGGAGAGCGACAAAATATCTCATTAGGTGGAAAAGTTACGAACGGAAGATGCTTTGAGGGAAAACAATTGGTATGTCCAATCAAAATACTCTTCCAAATATTTGGATCAGAACTGCCACCCAGTTTAAAATTGAGGTGGATAATATCTTGTAACCATGAAGGAGAAAAACCTAAGTAAACTACATCAATGATATGAAGTGCAAGAGAGTTGGTGCCATATTTGGGACCATCTCCATTGGCTGCTTTGCTAGTGCTCAAAGCTCTAATAGTTCTTTTAATATTTCTCATGGTAAATAAGAGACATGAAGTAGTATGAAAGGGAACAAGAATTGAGGATTGATCTAGTATGTTACATAGGGAGGTGGCATGAGTGATCCAAGAGACAATCAATATCGAAGGGGGGTGGGCTTGAGGAAGGGATCTCTGTTAGAGAGTAGATAAGATAGGATAATTTTATTAATGTTCGACTAATGACCACAAAGGTATGTCAAAGGGACTGTTGAGTACAATGATGTCATTACAAAGCAGGAGTACCAAAAGGTCTCCTATAAAAGGAAAAATGGATAAAGTAAAGTAAATTAAGGTAGAGTAGAGGGTGAGATCTAAGCTGAGGTATGAACAATTCTCGACCCCAAGCCCAAAAACCTGCTCTGAAGTGGAGATGTACAGGAGGAGAAGATCCGGGAACAAGAAGAACCAAAAGTAATGAGATAGTTCTATCATGTAATAGATCCATCTCTCCTACCATCCGAGGCTGAATGAAGGAATCTGAGTATAGTATGATGTCCAGAGGGAGAACTGGTGGGATGCCTAGATCGTCCGTTGCGCTGCTGTTTGGAAGAGGTAGTTCGGGGATCTCATCCATCTCATGGGGAGAGATCTGATCTGGTCATGTTGCCGAAATCTTGTGGGACGAGGTAAGGTACCATGTGTCCGCACTGATTTGGAGTTTAGAGCTGTGTTGATATTGGTCTGTCTCTTAGCACCCCTCGCTGAGGGTAGATTATGCCAAAAGGTTTCGGGGAAATTGTGGAGAGATGAAAGAAGATAATGTCGTCTTGAAGCTAGAAAATATCATTTCTTACATTAGAGGAGATGTCGGTACTCTCTAAGTGCAAATGGGATAGAGGATGGGTCATAAGTGAGGGCAAACCAGAGGTATCCTTGCATTCTTCATCATACCTATGGTTCTTGGGACATTCACCTAAGGGGTGGACAGGTTTAATGTGGTGGATGGCATGGGAGTAGGAATCAAGGGTGGCCTCCCAAAGGATCTGTGTTATCAAATTGTAATTGTTAGTGGCTGTAGTGAGCGGAGAGAAGAGGAAACAATCTGAGAAGGATTTGCTTTATTTTACCCATAGTTTTTAAGCGATCTGAGTCAACTCGGCTGAGTTGACTGCCAACCGTACTGAATCGGCCATCTGCTTGGTTGGAGGGCCGGTTTGGTATTGAAACGACCGAGTCAAAGCATGAATCGGCCGGTTCAGTAGCAAATCGGCCCTACTCAGGCGAGTCTGTACCTACTCAGCCCACAGTGGTGGACTCAGCTTGCAAAATTCAATTTTTTTTATTAAAAACATAAAAAAGCTAACTTCTAAACGCTACCAAAATGCAATGAAGAGATTCCCCCCATTTACCTCACACCTCTCTCATTGAGTATTTGGAGTTTTGAAGTAGCGTTGAAGAGCACTGATCTGTCCCAAGCTTCCAGCCAGGTATACCATATGTTAAGTTTTAAGTTGAGTCTTAACAGTTAAATGATAAATCTGTCCCTATGTTTTCCTCTCATGAAGTTTCAGCCTGCTACTAGTTTGAACTTTGAAGTTTCAAGTATGAACTTTGCATAATAAGAATTTAAGATAGGGTTTGCAATGTAGCATATTTGAATTTGCAGATTGGAATTTTACCATTGCTGCAAGAGTGAAAGACCCTGCATGGATCCATGCTGATCTTGTTGATGAGCAGATTTATTGCAATATTGCAAGAAATGCATAAGTAAGGGGGGATTCGTAGGTTGAAAGAACACTTGGTTGGTATAAGAGGTCAACTTGCCCTATGCATGGCCCCATTAGAGGAGATTGGACAGATTAGATTGGAATTGCAAAATCAGCTTGCAAAATTTGAAGAAGACAAGGAGATGGCTGTAGCGTGCTTTTCAGACTCTAGAGTCTAGAGGCCATTTAGAGCGCCTCATTGATTATGTATTTTGCGGTTGAAAGTTGAAAGTTGATATGTATTGCACTCGGTGCCATTTTGAAAATTTTTGATATATTCACCTTTACATGGTATATGCAATATGCATGAGTAGACTATGCATATTTTGTCTCTAATGGTTTGGAATCTTTAAAATATATTTTTTTATTAAAATCTAAATATTTTATGTATTTTTTAGTAAACCGAGTCATTGAAATCAGATCGGTCCAACTCAATCTGAGTTCGAGTCGGAGTCCGAGTTGACTCTCAAGTTTCAACCGATTCCGAGTCCGAGTCTGAGTTGACTCTCAACCAATTCTGAGTCCGAGTCCGAGTCTGAGTTGACTCTCAACCAATTCCGAGTCCGAGTCCGAGTCTGAGTTTAAAAACATTGATTTTACCCTGTTTGCACATGGTTGATTAGTAACCAAATTCATGATACTATGAACCTAGATCAGCAGTTCTGCAATGGTCAAGGCTTTGGAGAAGCTGAATCATATGGCTATTTATGTAGTGTTCTTCTGAAATTTCAATAAAGCGTGGTTCTAATTTAATTTATTTATTTCTGTTGGCATCTAAAATATTGAGGGGATTATTTTTGTGTGTGAAATATCTGATTCTTGCTTTAATGCTTTCTTTTGTTGGTGATGCAGGGTGGCTGTGCAATGAGGCCTTACCTCAATGAGTTGATGCCATTGATTGTAGATGCACTACTAGATGGAGCAGCTGCTGTTAAACGTGAAGTTGCTGTTGCTACTCTTGGTCAGGTTGTTCAGAGTACCGGGTATGCTAAGTTGTCTCCATGCCGTTTTGTTTTTCTTCCCTGTTAACAGATCTGGATGAATTTTTGTTTATTTTATTGCAGACTTCTGGCTTCTATCCTTCTCTCTGTTAAATTTGAATTATGAATCTTTTTTGATGCTTTATCCTTTTACGTGAGCGAGTTAAAGACACAATGAATGGCTTACCAATGCATCCAGTTGAAATTTGGGGAATCAGAAGAAGGCGATGTCTGAATAGGAGTTAGCTACAGCAATTAATTAATATCCGGAACTGGTGTAAAACTACAAAAAGAGCTATAAAGTAAAATAAAAAAAAACAGAGGCCATCTCAGACTTCTAAACTTGCCTATTTGAATCCAATCTATAAATTTGCACACACATAATGAAAGAGAAAAGTTGCAGAGAAGGAGAAAGAGTAGAAACTTTATATGTTATTCAATGTGTAATAATGAGATACACAAATAAAATGTCTTGTGAGAGAGACCTAAGTTAAAACAGCCAACATTATGTAACTAAAAGATTGTGTCTTAATTAATTGATTTCAGTCACTTTATTTAATTACTGTCTGAAAAGTGCTATGCTAAGTACAATATAGTATGACCATTATATTATGTATTATGACCCTTTTAATGGTCATGCACACCAAGCTTATCTCTAAACTTTACATAGTTTGTGATACAAATATACAACCATCAGTTAATTTTGTTAAACTACCCGTGCACTTTTTTGGAGTTAGTAGTTGAATCTTTCCTATTTCTAATATCATTCATCCACATGCCCTTTGGTGGAACTTGTTCTAGAGATTTGGTATTTTATGTTGTGCCATGCTCAACTGGATTTTGTTGAACTGGCCATTTATTTTCTCTGTTATCTCCTCAAAACACTAGCACTTTCCTACTCTATCTTGTTTTCACAAGTCTTTGGTAAAGGTTGCCAGATCTTTATATATAAAGACCTGTGAAGCTTGTTTATCATAATGTATTAAGTGGAGCCGACACCATATCAAAGTCTCCAACTCATTACTGGAAAGATTTTGGTTGCATTTGGAACGTTTCTATTTTTAGAAACTTACTATTTTGGGAAACAAATTAGGTTTCTGGATACCCTTTTTGGAGGAGAGTATGTGTTCTAATTTTGGTGATGATAAGAGAAAGTGTAATTTTAGAAAGCTCTATACATGGATGGGTCAACCCAGTGATCGAGAAGAGAACCCCTTAATTTTAGGTAATTTCAAGAAAGGGCAAAATTAGGTCAAATTAGGATATCATATCTAAAAATAGTTGCAGTGGGTTGAAACTTGAAAGAATCATGCATGGAGCAATGGGTTATCTTTACTTGCAAGTGCAGGCTACCATGACCTGGTAAATCAGGTGTATCAATCCATGGGTGATATATTTGGTATGCTTTTATGAAGATGGGATCATGCAAGCTTTGGAGCTAGCTATTCTGAGGTTGCTTTTGTGTTATTTTCAAGACAACAGCACATCTATTTTTTTACTAAAAGATTGCTTGACCAGCAAGCAAGTGTGAACATGCCTACAAGTTTATTCTTGGAGTTTGTGCTATTTGAGTGGATGAGGGCTCATATATTGTCATTTATGATTTACTTGTGACCTGTTACTGCAAGTTATTACATGAATTTGACTAGTTAGAGCAGGTTGGAGCTGGTTTTATTCTTGGAGGAGCACTTCACTTGGGCTCATCTTTATCTCCTAATAAGATAAGATAATTTTATTAATGTCCAACAAATTACCTCAAAAGTAGGTCAATGGGACAGAAGAAAAGAGCAAGTATGAACACAATGTGGGAGTGCAAGCACATCTCCTAGAGAATGCCGAAAATAACATAAAAAAAGAAGGAAGAAACTTGCAGTAGTACAACATGAAAGATACATATAGATGACTGTGGCAAGGGGATGGTGATACAAAATACAAAGTGAATTTGTCCAAGATAGTGGACAACTCAATAGTCTATTAGGAGTTTGTCAAGAGAGAGAGAGTGAGAGAGAGATCTGGTGATAAGGCTTATGGTGTCAAGGTCACCTGGAAATGGTGGTCGAGGGTGAGGGGGGCGAACTGGGCATTGGCTCACGGTCGGAGTCCTCCAGAACCATTTCGGGGTTTGGTTATATGATCCTTGGGGGTGTGTAGGAGCGGGGGATATTGCTAGCCTCAGAGGTCGAAAGAAAGAAACTTTGGATAGATCTTTTGCTACCCCTCTAGATCCGGGAGAGAGTCTAAAGAATGGGAGGCACCTTTTTCTTTATTTGTTTGGAGCGGATCCCTTTAGCTCTTTGGGGATGTATGGATTGATGTATGGTTCGACACCTCCGAACTGGTCTGTCTCCCGGGGGGGAGGCTGAAGAGAGACACGAGGTCTCATCAATCTGTTGTTTGGTTCACTCTGGGATTTTGCCCGCTAGTTGTTGTTCTGATTTGATGGATCAACATGAAAGTATGAGGTGATCGTCCTAGTCATCCCTGGGTGGGGCATGGCGTGCAAGAACTATGATTTGTGGTTGGAGATCTCCTTGATGAAGAGGGCTAGGCATCTCTGGTCTTGGTATCAAAATAAAGTAGAGAGGGATCACCTTGAGTTCCTATAGAGGCAATGGTAGCATCCTTTGATCTCATAGTATAGGGGGCATCTAAAAATGAAGTGCATCTCTGTCTCTGGCTGTTGCAGGTGGCACAACTGTCAGATCCTATCATATCGTGGTATATGGTGGTCCGCCCCACTTTAGAGTCGACGAGAACCTAGCCGGAGTTGTCCCAAGGGGATCTTGAGCCAGTGCATCCAATCTATTTTTTTTTGTTATGGGATTGCTTTTGCATGTCACCTATTCTAGGATCTAGTGATATTGTTGGGTTTTGTTATGTAATGTGTCATCCTTGATTATTAAATGAGGAGAGAGGGAAGTACACTGATCATCAATTATCCTTCAAGTCTTCCTTTCTCTTCATTCATCCATCCATATTATTCTCCCATTTATACTTTAGATAGCTCGATGAATTGATGATTGATGTTGGTTCCTTGGTCAAACTGTTGACATGGTGAGTATCAATCTTACATGAACCGTGGGTGTAATTGGAATGAACTGAAGAATCCAATGCAAGTGTGACACTCATCCCAAAATTAGGAATCAGGGATTCATAACCATAACCCTAATTTTTTTTATAAATATACATTTAAAATTTTAATTTTATATTAAAAATTTGAAAACAAAGAAATTAAATCTCAAATGATTCTTTATATCATGGATTCTCAAATGATTCACAACATCATACCGATACATGATAACATGATCGATTCATACTTGTAATTTTCAACATTGAAATCAAATTGAATTTCAGATCATTGCATCAATCACGCAATAGCTGAAAACCTAAATGGCCGAACATAAAATAGTTTCACACACACAGGCAAAGTTACCAGAACCGGACCGGTCATTGAACCGGTCGACCCCAAAAACCAGAAAAAATCCGGTCACTAAGAATACATAAAATATTCAAATTTTGAAAAACAAATACATATTCATGTGCATCCATGTGAATCCAAACCATTATACACAAATTTGCAAAGTTTTAAAAAAAACCTTAAATTTAAAAAAAATGTGAATCCCAACCCTAAATTTAAAAAAAAATCTAAATTCCCCCTACCTTTTCCAGCCATGGGTCATTTTCACGGAACCGGCTGGTTCAGGCAAAAAAACCGGTTTCGTACGGAACCGGTCAGGGGCGGTTTGATGGGGCGGTTCGGACCGGTGGGGGCTCAGAACCGGTTGGACCGGCCGGTTTTACCGGTTTCGGTTCGGTTCTTGTAACACTGCACATAGGTAATTTCTCCTTCAAAATCAGGTTTTCGTTTCTTATTCAAAGCTTACAAGGAAACCTACACAAGCTGCTAAAACAACAACTGCATGGTTATAAAAATCACCTCAAATTGAGCTTTACGGCCTGCAGAGACAGTACAACGTGCACATAAAGGAAAAAAACAAATGTACAATCCTCTTGTGCCACAACTCGCACAAGTTGTTTGTGTTATGAACTCGGGCTCGAATAGGTTCACCCTATAACCTGTATAAATTGCCTTCCCTAACCCCGATTACCTGAGTTGATTTTGGACTAGACTCCTTTGGTCGAATAAGGACTTGTTGGTTCTTGAACTCTACTACAAAGCCCTTATCTTCCATAACGAAAATTGAAAGCAAATTTTTCTTGAGACCTAGAACAAACAAAACATTGTCAAAGTCTAAAGAGTTACCTAACTAGAATCAAAAGGGAATGGTACCAACTCTTGCTACTAGGTACTTGGCATCATCACCAAGTTCAACCCGAACTCCTGAATAATGCTCTGTTAGACTTGAAAATAACCCTCAGGCTGTTGTCATATGCCTAGATACTTCATTGTCCACATACGAAGCATTCTGCAGAATCATATTGGTAGAAAGGAAAGATACCATTGAGAAGTCTTTCTCGAACTTGGAGGCAAACTTGCCCATCTGAGTTTCAGCAGAGGTTGCTACATGATCCTGCTACTGCTGCTTCCCTTTACCTTTCTTCTTGTCCGGACACTGTGATGCATAATGTCCTTGCTTATGACATATGAAGCACTTGATTTCACTCAAACCCTTCTTCTTTGTCTGTGAGGTTGAATCCTCACTCTTTCCCTTACCCTTGCTAGGTCCTTTACCTTTTCCCTTCTTGGTTTGACCAATTAGGGCTAGGTTATCATCACCACTAGCTTGACCTCCAAAGTCTTTTGAATTCAAATAAGAAAGAGTGTTACAATATTAGCAAGTCGCCCAAGCTCCAACTGACTCAAAGGAGGGGTGTCGAGCTTGCTTTATACATTTCCGAGTGAAGATTACCAAGTGAGGGCGCATGCCAAGAGAGGAGATGTGCACTAGTAAGTTGGGGGATGAGTGGAGTGAGTGGTAGGTGGAGTGGAGTGATGTGAGGGAGTGTAGGAGTGAAGTGAGGGTGTGTAGGAGTGAAGTGAGGGTGAGGACGAGTTGTAGTGAAGTGGTAGGTGAGGATGAGGTCGAGTTAAGCATAGGGATTAGCGCCCCTCTTTGCTAGTGTGCCAACTAGAGGAGGAGCTGCGCCTAGCCTCTTTGGGATCTCCTCCCTCTTGCCATGTCACCCAAACTAGGCGTCCTCACTAGGAGAAGGCTTCGCCAACTAGACCAGGGACTCCAGACATGGAAAAACATGTTTCCGACATGTTTGCTAAGTTTTAGCACTTTTGCTAAATTTTAGCATTTTAATTAAAATGTCCTTTTTTACCTTTTTGAGAACAAAATTCAATTTTGAGTGATTAAAATCACTTTTTTGCCTCAACAAAGGGGGGATAAGGGTTTAGGAGGTGCTCTGGCTTAGAAAACGAGCACAAACATGGCATCTAACAACAACTGATGCCACTTTTATTGATCTTTACATTAAAAATTGTCCGATTTACGGGAAATTTTTTTATTGACTAAAACTTACAAAAAAACCTAGGGGGGACTTAGCGCAATTTCCATATGACTCAATAGACATGACTTAACATGAATTCATAATACATTTAGACACTAGACATTGGTTATACCATGCCAAGGCCTAACCACCAACACATACTTCAGCTTTGGAGGGGATTTGAGTGAAAAAACTGAGAAATTATTAATCGCCTGATAGGCAAGAAATAATTAACAAGTGAAAAAAAACAGTCTAGAGTACGTGCTCGTGCTCAGGTCTTAGGTGGCCAATAGCCTTTTACAACTTTCATGCTCAAGTCATTTATTACAATGCCCTGGAGGGGATGGAAATGCGGAAAAATGGTGGTCTGATAGACCTGCTGAATTTCTAAACACTGAATTCTGAGCATCTGACTTCTCAGTCATTGGTGGCTCATCTGCAAATCCAGCTAGTACAACTCGGTGGATAACATTCCCCATTGCTACCAATCTAGGGGTCTATGCCAACTCTAACCTAGCTTCCATTTCCAACCCTCCAATCCAACATGTTATCAATGAGGGGGAAGGCCAGGACCAAAGCTTTCCACATAATGAATGCACCTACAATTGGCTATATTTTGATTTAATTACCTGCTCCCACAAGTCTGGGAGCTTGATCAACCTCCAGAGACTTTTGTCGGTCACTGCTCTGCCAAAATGATGAATATTCTTTAGTACCCACCCCCCAAGGCTTTGGGCTTTGCTATCCTTTGCCATTTCACTGAGGGTATACCCTGTCTTTTTTGCCTTTCCACATAAAAGTGAAACACTCTTTCCTGATCTTTCCCAAATTGCCCACAGAGATGTAGACCGTGGAATGCTAGTACACTGGAACAGTATTTTAAAAACATTTGTGTACATGAATATATATTTTTTTCATTAAAATTTTCATATTTTATGTATTTTTAGTAAACTGGTTCATCGACTATAAACTGGTCCAATTCTGATCCGAGTCTGATCCAAGTTCGGTTGGACACTTGGCTGGTTCCAAGTTCGATTCCGAGTTTTAAAAAACATTGCAGTGGAGTAGCTTTAATCACAGATTTAATCAGAGTTAAGTGGCCACCAATAGACGGCCATCTAGAACACCATCCTGTAATCTTTCTCTCCACCTTTTGGTAGAGCCACAACCTGTCACTAAACCCATAGCCGTTTTCCCTTAAAGCAAATCCTAAGTATTTCATTCCTTTGTTAAAGATTTGGACTTGGAATGGTAAAATCTGAAGAGTCATCCTTTCCTGCCTCTCACTCAGCCCATTGAAAGAAAGAGAAGATTTTTGTGAGTTAATCTTCATACCTTTTTCCCCAAGGAAAACCATGCAGGGAAACTCCTGGGTAGTTCCCTGCATTTTGTGGATGGTACCCAGTGCAAACCTGTCAGCGCTGATTACAGCCCCTGACCTGGTCGGGACATCGAGTGAGGCATGCAACAAAGGCAGACAGTTCTAGGGATCGACTCGAAGACTTCCTGCATGAAGCTCCAAATAGTCAACCTCTCGAGTTAGCCCACCCGACTTGTAAATCTCCATTCTTATCTAAACTCGTGTTGAAAAATTTCCATGGTGAAAGGCATTTTAGATCAGCTTATGTTACATGGAACTTAGAAAACTGGCATGGGCATGTAAGTGGATGTTTTATTTTTGGGAAAATGACATTTTATTAATCAAGCTGCAAATATGTATTAGATAAATAAGTGTGTATCATACTTTGCATTTGCTGTCCTATTTAATCATTTGTGGTATGGTTACCACAGCAAATTATAGCATTAGCTACAAAGTTTAAATTATACATGTTAGCATTGAGGATGCCAGTTCTTATGTAGTGGATGGCTCTTTGCACTTGCTATAGGATCCATTATAGTAGAAATCATGAACGATGAAGAGTTGGACAGGAGAAAACAAACATTTTTTGATGAGTCGACACAAACTCTGTGTCTTATTTCTTAGAACTTTAGAAGGTGATTTACAGTATTATCAAAATCATATGAATTGCATATGTTGTTGATATAGAATCCATGAAGAATACTATATCCATTTTGTTTGTGAACTCATCAAGTTGCAATTGTTAGATAAAACTCATTTTAAAAATTTTCACTCTGTTTTGGACCTTGGTCTCTGATGTGCAAGTGCAAAGAGTCATGGATGGTACTGAAGTAGTTACAAAATTTTAAAATATGGGTTCACTGTTTATCATAAATAGGCAAATATGCATTGGCATTCAAAGGGTTGCACTTTGCAACTGACCTGTTCACATTGAAAATAAAAGTTGAGAAGAAACTTTTCTTTGGGGAATATAGTTTTGGAGAAGAGAATCGATATTCCATAAACCCTAAAATTCGTCTTTAAGAATGAAAATTCTGAATAAGACTTGGGAAGTTGTGACCAAAGTCATGCAGGTGTTTAAGGCTCTTATGGTTGTGATTTGTCTAGTTGTTATTAACTCTCCTATTGTGGCTGAAATATTTGACAATATAGGTGAAGTAGTAGCTTCAAAATATCGTCTACTGATGAGGCAATTTTGTGTATGTTTGGAAATGGTATACATGATGGATTAGGATGTATGTTCCTGTGCATGCACCCTTGTTCATTTGGAGGGAGCTGTGTCAAATTATGAGTTCATATTGGGACTTCATGACCACTTAGAGAGAATCCAACCTGTTCTAGAGAAATGGGTAAAAGATGCAATACTATTCAAATTCTTATATAGATGCCAAGGAATTGTTTGTGGAATGTTTTATATGGCAGATTTTAAAGCTTTGCTCAAAAGTTTTGGTCAACATTATTGTCACCCAGAATAAATTCAAACTATGTATAGAATCTTGTTTCAATTTTAGTCACATCTCAGTTAACTTGTAATCTGCTATAATCCTGCAGGGAGCAGAACTGACATATTATAAAACGGATATCTGAAGCATGCATCTTATTATAGATGGACCAGTTAGAATTTTGTGATGCTGTGTGGATAAAAGGTGGTCCATAATGTTAATTTCTTAAAACCAGCAAACTAAGCAAACAGATCAGATCTAGATTACTTTACTTGAATTATTAACTCTTTATACAGCAGAAATTAGAAAAGTGAAACACACAGTACAAATTATTTCTGCTCTTCTAAATCAGTTCTTCATTCAAATATCTTCAGAACTTACAAGAGCTCCCCTAACAGGGAAAATGGCTCTGAAAGAGAAAAAACACAAATCACTGCAAACCAGTAAAATTGCAGTGCCTCGATTAGCGTGCTAGTGATCACTGAGGCCATCTGTACGACCTGCTGTATGGACAAATCTGCTGCTGGAATAAATGCAGCGGCTTACACGTGCGTCTGACCTGCTGCACTTGCTGCTGTACGGATCTGTACGATTGTACAGAGCTTCTGTACAGCCTCTGCTGCGTCAGTTTGCGTGCAGCAGTTCTGCTGCCCTTGACTTGCTGCTGCTGCTCTGTCTTCTCCCTCGCCCAATTACTAACTCACTCTGAATAATGAATGTGTCTTTGTCCTTTGCCCTTTGCTGTCTTTTATAATTTTGATTTGAGCCATTTACCTAATTTCAACGGTCAAGATCTAACCGTGAGATCGATGGCTCTCTTTTAATTAAATCATTAAGTGACTCAACTTAGTTGCTTTATTAATTAAAAGTCACTTTAATAAAAAACGTTCACTTTATTAATTAATTAATAAAGTGAACTCTAGAAAATCATAGGATACATTAAATGACGTTTTCCACAAGTAGAGCTACAAACACTAACACAATTCATATATGTGATAAATTGTAACCTTTAGAACATATATTGGGCACTTATGGATTTAGGAAGTATCATCTCGAGGTCTGTTTGCTGAATTGAAACAAAGATTCCTTTGCAATAGTATTTTCCAGAAAAGCCACAATGTCCATTGTTATGTCAACATTTCGAATCCAGATCTGGATCCATCACAAGGACAACAAGATTCCTTTGTTCATATGGAGTATGGAACGATAAGGATCAAAATAAAAGTTCATGAAAACTATAGTTTATAGTTTAGATGACTTTTTTACATGGGTGACAACATATTGTTTCTTATGTAGTTCTTAATAGAAGAGCAAAATGTTCAGCAGAAAAATAAAATTGAAAAGATCGATTGCAAGTGGTGAACCACAGATCTATCTGTGTGCATTTAGGTGATGGGGATCTTCTTTTGACTCTACTTCTTGAAAATAGTAAAAGCTCGTTCAATAGGATGCTGTCTCGCTTAGATATTTTGTTAACTGTACTGTTGTGTTCCTTGCAATCTATGTTATTCAGTGCATGGTATACTACAAGGTTCTTATTCGCAAGTGTGCAATATATACAATTTGATCAAGTGGGATGCTTGTTTTGTATTTACATGATTAAAATGAGTACTGTTCATGCTTAGCAACATGCTTATTTTTATAATATGTGCAGCATTTGAAGAAAACATATAGCATGATGGGTAATTAGAGGAATTCCATGGTGTTTAGCTGTCTGATTTAGAGAAGTAATATATTTTCCCTTCTGTTTGCAGTTATGTTGTTTCTCCCTATATTGAATATCCATCACTGCTAGGCTTGCTTCTAAGGTTGCTAAATGGAGAGCTTGCTTGGTCAACACGAAGGGAGGTTTTGAAGGTTTGTACCTGGAAAAATACATTTTGTATAGTTATGTAAGTAAAGCTTTTAATTATAAATTTGGATGCTTATCAGTTAGATGTTCAGGTGCTTGGGATCATGGGAGCATTGGATCCTCACATTCATAAGCGCAATCAACAGTCATTGCAAGGGTCCCATGGTGAAGGTTCTCGTGCCACATCGGATGCTGGTCAGCACATACAGTCCATGGATGACTTGCCAGTGGATCATTGGCAATCATCTGCTACATCAGAGGACTATTTTTCTACGGTATGTGGTGTTATTCGTGTTCTTGCTTCAGTTTTTTAAGCTAACATTTCTTGTTCATTGCTGAACTGCATTATCCAATTTAGGTTGCTATCAACTCGCTAATGCGGATACTGCGAGATCCATCTCTCTCAAGTTATCACCAAAAGGTTGTGGGTTCGCTTATGTTCATTTTCAAGGTATGAATACTTTATGATGTTCTGTTTGGCCCTAGCAGGGTCTTTTTTATTGCCTTGGGTGCTATTTTTCTTGACTGGTGCTTCTGTTGGACCCCTATGTTCTTTTGTACTTTCTTTCTGGATGTACAAGCTGCCCTTTTTGGCACTTCTGTTGCTATCATAACTTGCCAATGTACTGAAGTCCCATTGAGCTATTTTGGTCATTCCTAGATTTTAATATAATTACATCTCATTTCAGTTTAATGCCATGCATCATTTTATTTTGACACTAAATTGACAACGCGATATTTCATAATTGGTATTTTGTCAATGCAGTCTATGGGGCTGGCGTGTGTTCCTTATCTTCCAAAGGTGGGTCCACATTCTGACTAAAGAGATTACCTATATCCTGGTCAGTGGTTTTGTTTATACTGTTAAAAGTACCATGCTCAGAGAATCTTTTTTAAATTTGAAAACAGGTAGAGATTCCATTTGGATGAGAATTTTCACCTATATTATTAGTGGCATAAAACAATGGGCAGGTCGATTTGTTTACGTTTTCATGTATTTGGAGGAAAGCATTTACAGAAGTTGAGTCATAGATTAATTTAAGGACATGAGTGTTACTGTACAGAAGTTCTTGCAGATTCTGCATGTATGGACTCACTACTGAGGAAACAAATAGGCATGTTCCATACACAGTGAAGATTGTCATGTCCTATTCTGGGAAGATGCAAGTTATTATTACTTAAATTGTTGTTTCAATCTTTCCTTGATGCCTGTTCTCAGCTTAAAAAAGATATCATTGCCATCATTGAACGTTTTGTTTCTTAGCATCACTGAATATATCTTAAGACATTCACTACAAGCTTCAAGTTTTAGACACTTTATTATATAAGCTAAACTTATTAAATATAAATATGTATTGGATCAGTAAACCAAAAAAATAAAACCCTTCTCCAAGAAATGGTGGCATATTGAGATAAAGTTGAATGCCGTATAAAGATTCACAAGGTTTCTTTATAATACCTGGATCTATGAACGTTAACTGGTGTGGAGGTTTCTTTATGTATCTTGATATGGTTTGGTCTATTTGGAGGGGGGAAGATGATTGTCAACCATTTTGATACGCAGAGATCCTTACAGTTAGCTCCTTTATTATGTTTGTAAAGCAATGTATTTTACCTTGTATGGAAATAATATGCAATTTTTCAATCACAAAAATTGGGGGGGGGGGATATGGAATTGAACTAAGTACATGAAGCTGCATGGGCTCCAAACTGAATTTGTAGATGGAAAAAATGAATATTACGAAGGGTGTGCATTTTCTCCTTGCAATACAGATTATAACACTGGATGTCCTTCAACTAGAGTTCTTAAACTGGAGATTTTTTTTTTAAAATCTGAAATGGTTATAATTTGTATTAAAAATTTGCTGTTGCCACACCGTACGGCATAATAATACAAGCAAAAGGGGGCTTTCCATAAGCCAGTCTGTTCTAACTTCCATAAAGATAGAGCATAAAGACCTGCTCATACAGATCCTAAGAAACTGGCCTAGTATCAAAATTACCTTACAAAACATAGCTAAACCTGGAATCAGAAAAAGACATGCCTGCTGTGTGCTTCTTGCTTGATATCTGCTGGTAACTGCAGCTCCTGGTCCACATGTTCCATTTCCAAATCTCCTAGAGCTTGCTGAACTGTTTGTTCATCTTCTGCAATAATTGGAGTGGACCCAATTGATATCTTTGGGTGAAAAACCACAGATTGAGTATTCCTAGTGAAGCCCAGGACCAATTGGTACAACATGCCATGTTCAGCTTCGAGCTTCTCAATTTGCCTTTTCTGATGGATCACAATCTCTAGTAACTCTGCACGTTTAGATTTCTGAATGCCATCTTGACTGGAAATTCTATTTTTCAGATGGGAGATAGCTGCCTGATTGTTAGCCAGGAGTTGTTCATTCCACCTCAGAGCACGATGTAGGTCCGATGTCTCACATGAAAAGCATTGACTGAAGTGACTATGCTCAACTCAACCATATTTCAATTCCTCCAGGCTTTGCTTAAAGAAGAGCTTGAAGATACACCGATCCAGACCTGAGATGGGCTTGTACTCCAGAGTGTCAGAACCTAGACTTGGTGGCAGATCCCCTCAAATGCTATCACAGAAGAAACCCCAGGGACCTGACAAAGGAGAGCCTAAAGAGAGGGTCTGGTCCGCAGAGTCCACAATCACCCCTGTACCCAACTCATTCTTGGACAAAATGGATCCAGACGGAGATCCAGAATAATCCTGCCTACAATTTCCTAAAATATTACATACCATTTATGGTCTTGCTTCGCCATTGTGACCGGTATTTGTGAGAGTACTGGAAGGCTGAGGGCTGTCAACACCCGTCTCTTCAGATTGAATGCACTCCACAACATGTCTTGACTTGTGTCCTTGATTACAATTTGGAGTTTGCTCTTGAACTGTGGCTACTATCAAATGTTCTATGGAATATGGGATGACGACATGATCCTCCTTTAGTCCTTATTATTCTGACAACTAGATTAGTTGCTTTGTTAGCCAATCGGTCTGCTTGGCTATTTTGTTCCCTTAGCACATGGAAGAAGTCTATCAACTTGAACCTCCTTGTTTTCCTTTGAATTCTGAGGATGAGCCTTGCTAAGGTGCAGTCCTTCAGGGTTGAAAAGTGTTGCATATGCTTGATGATGATTGTGGAGTCTCCTATAATCAAGAGGTCCCTGATCATTTGTGAGTCTAAACTCCGAAGGTCTTGATATAGGGTCAACGCCTCAACTTGATTATTAGTAGTTTCCCCACTCACAGATTGTTTCATGTTTTCCTTTGGGATTGAAGACGATCCCCTCCAGCACCTGCCACCCATGGAGATGTTTTCTTACCAATGTCTGCCCTTAGGATTGAATTCTTGCCTTCAATGAAGTTTTGATTCAACTTGCCCGCTTTCACAAATCACACTCTCCTCCTGCCTGTGTTGGACAGTGATGCATAGGGTACTTACTACTAATGACGTTCTTTAAAATATAAGATTTATGTTGTAATCCACATGTGGAAGAACTGATCTTATCAGTGTTGAGTGTAAAATCCAAGATATTGCTAAGCAGTTGTATATTTTTTATAATTCAACAACATATATTTACCCAATCCAGCAGTTGCATTAAATGACTGTGGGATGATTCTATGATTCCCATCCCTCAAATATCTCATCTGTTATGGTTTATTGATCTTTTTATTGGCCTTGGCACATCTTCATTTTGCAGGTCTTACCTGACCTTTTCTACATAGTTCGTACATGTGAAGAAGGTTTGAAGGAGTTCATAACATGGAAGTTGGGAACCTTAGTTTCTATTGTACGCCAGGTGAAGCCATGTGCTTTTGGTGGTGCCTGAGATGAGAATTGGGAGCTGATTGATGTCATTTTCTTGAATCCTTAAAGAATATTATAATCTTATCATATGATGGATTTTTGCAGCATATACGGAAATATTTACCAGATCTGCTTGCACTCGTCTCTGAACTTTGGTCCTCTTTTAGTTTACCAGCTACAAGCCGCCCTGCACCTGGCTCTCCTGTGAGTCTAATTTTTAACTAGTGAAACATAATAAGTAATAATCAATGTTTTGTGATTTTAGAAACATAGTTGTTGTGTCTTAATTTCTAATGCAAACGAGCTTGATTGAATTTCAGATTCTACATTTAGTGGAGCAACTTTGCATAGCTCTGAATGATGAGTTTCGAGCATATCTACCAAAGATACTTCCTTGCTGTATTCAGGTTTTAAGTGACGCTGAACGCTCTGGGGATTACAGCTATGTGCCAGCTATTCTGCATACCCTTGAAATATTTGGTGGTATATGAATGTGGCTTGTCTATTTTTGTTGTAACATATGATCGACTTGTAAGGAAGTTCAGTAAACTGTTAAGAGGGGAAGGCTAACATATGTCTACCTTCCTGTAGGTACTTTAGATGAACACATGCATTTGCTTCTGCCTGCACTTGTTCGACTATTTAGACCAGATTCTTCAGATGCATCTGTGGATATCAGACGTGCAGCTATTAAAACTCTTACAAAGCTCATTCCTCGTGTGCAGGTTCACATTTTAATTATTTTTGAACAAACAAAATTTGTATTTCAATAGGATAATCTTGCCTATACAATCATGATACGAAATGTTTTTCAGTATCCTTTTGATAACTAACAATTTTAATATGCTGCCAATGACCTTGCAGATATCAGGCCATGTATCGGCGTTGGTCCATCCTTTAAAGCTTGTACTTGACGGGTAAGAACAGATTTCTAATATATGTTAGTTTATTGTCATTTAATGAATTGCTGCAATATGATGCTCTCATTATCTTATACTCTAATTGGTTAGGATTTACCTTCTAGTTAGACTGATAGAGTTTGTGGAAGAAAGAACAAGTTTATACAACAGATTTCTTTTAAAGAAATGTTGTCTTACATTCTGGCAGCAAAAGAGTCCAGTTTCTTACTATGTTGCTCTTGAAGAAGATCCTCTATGAGCACATGATTCCTCTGTTGAACACTCACCTGACTTTTCCTCCATCTGAAATTGTGGAAGAAGGAAAGAAGGAAATTATATTAATGTCCATAAATGACTAGAAAATACATAATTTCATAGTGGCAATGTAGGAGTGCCAAAGGCATCTCCTAGATACAAACATAAGTAGGAACAAGAATAAATAACACAGAGAAGCCCAAGAGGTAAAGCATAACCAAAGAAGTAAGATAAGAAGCATTAATTTGCACTAGAGAAGAGGGAGGTGAAGCAGTAATCTACACTGGAGAAGCGGGATGAGAAGCATTAAAACTGTACTAGAATTAGATGAGGAGCTAGCACCATCATTGACTTTCGCGTAGGAACTGATGCAGAGCTTGAGGATATCTTTTAGGGAATGGCATGGACTGAGAGGGCCAGGTTGGAGTATCTTGAAGGAAATTCAGTGCTCCTGATTGGAGCTCTCCTTGCTTTTGAGGCCAATGAGTGCATGGTAGAGGATGTGCAAACACCCATCTATCAGGTTTTGATACATAGGAAGTGTTGCTGCGTTATACACACCTCGGGTAACGTGGAAGAAATCTTCAATCCACTGGTGTGTCCTTGGGGGCAAGTCTCGAGCCAAGGCACTGTTTTTTTTTGACCATGGGAACAACAACCTCCCAAGAGTATATCCAACAGCCCGCAAGCCAGATATACCAATAACTTGTGACTCAGTAGGGGCCGAGACGTCCCGAGGCCCACCAAAGTGAACCTCTATCCCAGGGGTCGTCTACCCTTCCAGCCTTGTCACAACGGGCCAATATGAGCATCCCTACCCCCCGCCGGTTTTGAACTTGTGACCTCCCCAGAGATAACACATGTTCTTAACCATTGGGTCCACTCAGGTGCTCTGCGAAAAGTTGAAAGACATGGGGGTGGGCTTTGATCCACTTATGTGTGCAGGGGTCACGATACCATTTATTTTAGTATCTCTGGGTGCAACCACACGTTCGACCACTACCTCAAGGTGTCCCCATGGCTCCAGGTAAAGACCTCACGAGAATTGAACCTTGCCCAACGGTGAAAAACTCACTGTTACCTGATCCTCAACTCCTCCGTCTAGGCCTACTCCCAGCGAAGCCAAGGGGGGTAGTCCCTAAAGAAAATAATCTATGGCTTGAACTAATCTAAGTACAAGAAATTGAATCTAGGAGTTTATTGCAACAAGAACAATATAACAATGAATCAATCTAAACTAGCAGCATATACCATTCATTCACTATGATTGCTTATGAAAAAGATATTCATAATATAAGAGATACTTTCATGAAATAAAAATAGATATGATACTTGTAAGTAAGTGGCAATAAGCAATAAAATACTTCAAGATAAATTGAAATGCTCGACTTTGTAAAAGATTGAAGTAAATGGCTGTAAAAGTAAAGTAAATGAGACCAGTGCTAAATTGTAAGATATATGTAATGCCACCGAAATGAAGATTGCAAAGTGAATTGTCCTTTTAAGGTTTTAATTAGAGTTGATTAAGTTTATTGTGAAAGTGACTCTTGTGTTTGCAAGCCACCTTAGGTGAGATGTGTGCTAAGTGTTGGAAGAAAAGTAAATCTAATATAAATGTGGCCTCTAAGAGGCTATCCCTCAGATTGGAGGTTGAACTATGCGGATGTCCAACAGGGAGAGTATCCCTCGGACTTCACACAGTAGCTCAAGAGAATGTGGGAGGTCTAACGAGAAGAACCTAGATCCCAAAGTTCTTGCCAGACTTCACACACAAACCCTCTTGCGTTTCCAATCAAGCAATAACAACTTTGACATTTCCCTAATTAAAACTAATCCACACTGACCAACCCCGGTTCTGATGAGTTTCCCAGGTCGAGCTAGGATTAGAAGGGTTCAAAGCATACACCGGGGAGCTGAGGCGAAATGTTTATTTGGAAAGTAAATATTGAAAAGAAACTAATCTAGCAAATATATCTAGCTAAGTTAATCTAGAAATTGAAATCTATTCTAAACTAGCTATGAAATTGAAATCTAACCTAATGTGTTGTGGTGCGTTTGATAAGTTTTTAAGTTAATTTTAGTTTTCCCTTTAAATGTGAATTGTAAACTTGAGCCAAAATTGAAAAATTGAAACAATCAGAAAAGACACCGTTCCCCCTAGGGGGGATGAAGAGTGGGAGCTTGTAGCCCCACTGATTTTATTAATGGATTTACAATAATATTTTTTGGAGTGACTTGTGATCGTTCATTAAGGGGATCACAAGTCTTGACAATGTTTCCAATGAATTTATTGATCAAAGGGGTGCTTCCGGGGGTCCTGGAATGTCCAAATCCGCCCAAAACAGACATAGTCTCCCCTTGGCTGTTCACCAAACCTGCAAAAACAGCAAACAAACAACAATGAAAATTGCCCAAAAACACTTTAGAAGTGTCTTGGACTTATTTTAGAAAAACCCAAAAAATTCTAAGTAAGAATCTAGTGAAAACAAGCAAAATTTAACTAGGGAAAGCAAGCTAGAAAGCTTGTTTCCTTAGGGTCTTTGATTCCTGTTTTAAAACAACAAAGTAAAGGCACTAAACTTTCCAAATATGAAGAATAAAGCTCTTTGAAAGAAATCTACCCATAGCTTTTAAGAATTTAAAGAGATAGCTTGCTAAAAGTAAATTTTCTTATGATAGATCTAGCTCAAAGTGATAGAATGAAATTGCTATCTCGATCTAACTTAACTTTGCATACTAACTTAGATAAACAAAGATTTGAAATGTAATTTAGATCTAAGTATTTGCATGCAAACTAGTAACCAAAAGAAAAATAGAAATTTCGTGAGATGAGATAGAAAGAGTGCCGGATGGAAGCAAATCTTGGGCTATGGAGTCTTCTGGGTGTATTGTAGAGGGAAATTGTTCCGATTGAAAGGATTTGAAGGTGTTGGAAACTCAAGCTAGAGCCTTCCACTCCTCCAAACTAGAGGCCCTGTAAACTTGGAAAATTCCTGCACAAAACTTGTTAAAGGTGGATGCATCCACTTCCTACATATAAAATCTAGAAATCATGCAAATCAAACTAGAATAACATGAAGTCATAGATTAAACATGCTAGAAATAATAAGATCTAGCAATGCAATCAAGCTCACTAATTTATAACTACTCAAGGATAAATTAACAATGCAATTGCTAAAAAAAAAACAAGATTACCATAACCTCAACACATCAAGATGGAACAATAGCATCCACACATTTTCTCAAGACAAGAAGAGAGACCTCCAAAGTCTTCAAATATTTATTCCCTAATAGCTTGAGAGCATATTACAACAACATAACTCTAGGTCTACCAATCTAGTTTACAATGGGAGCAAGAGGCTCAATATATAACACACTTGGTGATAATCCTAAGAGAGGGGGACGCACCACTTGGAGAGAGAGGGCGCACCATGTGTGAGCAGAAGATGGGACAAGTGTTACTACTTGGCTGCCACCTCTCATGGAACTCCACCAGTACTCCAAGTGTGAGAGTGAGAGTAAGAGGGAGGGCACCACCTCTCAAGAGGTAGGCACCCTCCTCAAGAATGCTCCACCTCTCCCAAGAGGGGTGCACTTCCCAATGAGAAGTCTTCTCAACTCAAGTTAAACTCCATATGACTCATCCACAACTCATCCTTAAGTGCCACAAATGCTTAGTTAACTCAAGGAGGGGTGAGTCAACTTGAAACATGTCTCTGACATGTTTCCCAAAAAATATCATTTGCTGATTTTTTGTCTTTTATTTGTTTTTTATTGACCATTTGTGAGTAAAATTATTTTTAAGTGATTAAAAATCACTAATTTCACACAAAAAGTTGGTACTTAGGTAAAGTGGGTATTTTGAGTCCAAAAACGAATACCCCCAAGGCATATAATGCCTCCTAGTACCACCTATTTAACTTATGAATTATTGACAATTAAAATATCTCGATTTTGCAGGAAATTTTGTTTTTGCATAAAACATTAAAAAACCTAAGGGAGACTTAACACATTTCCATGAGAATCTAGGAGGATGATTAGCATGGTAATATACATTAGACACTAGACTTAGACTTTTCCAAGCTAAGGCCTAACCATTAGTACATACTCCGGCTTTGGAGGAAATGAGTGAACAAACTCAGAAATTATAACTCGCTTAAAATTTAATTCAAGTGATAAATAATTAATAAGTAAAAAAAAAACACTCGAGTAATGTACTCGTGTCTAAGACTTAGGAGGCTAAGCGTTTCACAAGTTCATCATGCTAAATTCATCTTATTACAATGCCCCACAGGGGTACAGAAATGTGGTAAAAAAGCCGAAAAAGGGCCATAATGGTCAGTTGGACTTCTGAACTTTGAATTTTGAACAAGTGTTTGTTCGATCTTTGGTGGCTCAATTGCAAGTCCATCCTAGTGCAACTTGGTGGATAACAAAAAGTTGTTGAGATATGGGTACCTTGGAAAGTGGTCCCCTTGTGTTTGTGAGTCTCTAAACACAAAGGGGGAGACTATTACTCTCATTACTTTACTTTATGTTCTAATTTCACTTTGACTTAGGAGTTTAAGTCAAAAGTGAAATATGTCACTTAAGTCATTAAAGTGACATTTTAATTCACTTTGTGGGTGCATGAAAGGACATAAAGAAAACTAAGGAAAGTGGGTTTCCTAAGTAAGTTTTTTGGATTAAATCTCACCCATTGATTAGACTTGGCTAGATTGGATCTAGGCCATTGATCTTTTAGGGTTTGGCCAAAGAGAGGCTAAAGGAGGGAATAGGGCAAAGATG
>ML778907.1:603127-615968 GCA_009831015.1 Picea engelmannii | reverse complement strand
CTACACTTGTGTTTTTGCTAGAGGAGGGGCACACTTGAGCTTAGTGCGCACCAAGCTATGGAGGGAGGCACTCTTGTGTAAGGGGTGCAAGACCAAGGGCAAAGGCAAAGGAAAAGGGAAAGGATCAAGTTCAAGCAAAGGCAAAGGCAAAGTAAAAGGTACAAGGGAAGAGGACCAAAGGCTAGCAAGGCAAGAGGGGCGCACCAAGGCAAGGGGCGCCTTGCTTCAAGAGGCTAGCAGGGACATCTTCAAGGGACTCCAAGGCTTCCAAGAAGGGTTGCTATTGTACCAAGTTCACTTGTAAATGTTTTTCGTGTTGTACATTTTGCTTTGAGGCCTTCTATATACATCTACTCCAAACTGGTTTTCCCCATGGGGGGTTTTACCAGGGTCATGTTGACCAAAAACATATGTGTCAATTTCATGCATGCTTAGAATTGTTAGATCAACATTTAGAGTTGTAAAGATTCAGAGGAGTGTTATGTGTTTTGAGTTATATTGTATGTGCTAATCATTGGTATGAAAAACACTTGCAAGTGCACCTCAAAAGGACACCTAACCACAAAAATTATCAGCAGAAAGTAACCAAACAGTTTGCTGTCCTAAAAGGCAGCAAATGACTGTTTTGGAAAGTCAAACTTAGAGCTAAAATCTGGTCAAAGACAGACCAGATTTAGCAGCTTGATAGTACCTCGTTTCTCTTCATGGTATCAGAGCCCTTGGTGGCTAGACTTGCTGATTTCTAGTGCATTCAGTGGACAGTTTTTGTGATAGCTTAGTGGCAGATTTTTGGACAGCGTGTTGACAGAGTTTGTGGGCAGTTGTAGAACTGATTTTTTGACACATTGGACAACCTCTTATCACACCTGCTTGGATAGGAGTGAGGCTGATTTTGACAACCTCTTATCACACCCGTTTTGTCAGGAGTGAGGTTGTAGTTCTACTGCCTCTTTTCACACCTGTGTTGATAGGAGCAAGGCAGTGTTCTTGTGCTGTTTTAGCATTAGTGTGAGATTTAGTGGACAACCATGTCGATGTCCCAGATGCAGGCAAAAGATAGGCTAGACGAAGCGAGCAACTAGTCCCCTTGGAAGACCAGGATCACTTTCGAATTAGATGACCTTGAACTATGGGATATAGTTCATGGTCCCGTTGTTCTTCCTCTTGTCACAACTCTCGTGTTGGTGGTAGAGTTCAGGAAGAGGAACATCAAGGCGAAAAGGACTATTTGTGACGGGGTGAGAGACCACATCATTCGACAATTGACTGGTAAAGACTATGCTTTTGAGATGTGGGATTCTCTATGCAAGCTTTACCAGAGTCCAAACCAGAACCAAAAGATGGTTTTGCAGGACAGGCTCATAAGCATTCAGATGCTCGATTTCGAGTCGGTTACATCATTCCTTGGCAGATTCACTCGAATCATAGATGAGCTTGCAGCCGTCGGAGAGATAGTGGACCCAGACTTTATGGTGAGGACAACCTTAAACAACTTTACGAAACCATGGGGTCCATTTGTTCGAGGCATTGTTGCCCGAGAGGTTATGCCTACTTGGGAGAGACTTTGGGATGATTTTTATAGGAGGAGATGAGACTCACCTCAGAGTCCTCAATGTTGATATTATGGTAGCTGCGGGAGGTATTTACCTCCACGTGTAAACCTGACGAGAATAGAATATTCCGGGAAGCAAGAAGAAACCCTAATTAGTTGACTAATAACCCTAGAAGACAAGTCGAATCAAGAGGATAACTTGTATTAGGTTATTAGCCTCAAAGAGAAGAAGTTGGCTAAAGGAAATATTATATACTAAGTAAATAGGCACCCAAAATGAGAAGTCGGCCCAGGCAGTTTGCCAGATTTAGTATAAATACAGGAGACCAATCTTCATTCTGGCAGACATTCTTAGAACTGCAGAGCACACTTGTGCACACTGCAGTTGGGCAGTTTTGTGCACAAGTTCTGGAGAAGCTGTTGTCGCCAGTTTATAGTTTCGGTCTTCTCTGGGTTTGGACTTTCTGATCAACTTTTGTTATTCTTGCTTGGTGCGCTGTCCTTGGAGAGAAGTGCGCTATCTTGTTTGGCTATCTAGCTTAGGGTTTGCTTCTGGAATGATTCTCTGTCAAGGTTAAGGTGCTCGGGGGTGGCTTTGGCTTATGGTTGGGTGACAATAGTGATATTGTCTATGGTTAAACGAGCACATCCATCATATTCTAACACTCAGGACAATAACTGTTTTCTCAGGGTGATGAGGACCTTGCTCTATGGACTAAGGGAAAGAAGAAGACTGAGAGAGGTGCTAGATAGGGTCCCAAGGGAGGTGCCAAACCACAATAGAGTGGCAGTGGGAAAGAGAGAGACATGAGCACAATGAGATGCTTTGCTTGTGGAGAGATGGGTCACTATGCAGGACACTGTCCTAAGAAGAAGAAGAAGAAACAACGGGATGATTCTGCAGTGACAACAGAGGAGCTTGAGTTCGATACACAGCTTGCGAGAGAGTGTGCATTCGCCAGTTCTTTGTCAGCTATTACACCATCCAGCGTTAGGTGGGGAGACAGAGTTGAGGAGGACCTATTGACTCATAGTAGTGATTCATAGGGAGCTCAGACTCAGTTTTCGAGGACACCATCTTCAGGGGTGACTGGTCCACCCGGGATAGCTTGAGTTTCAAAGTTGCTGAGACAGAGGATTGGTGCAAGGGCTTTAGAGCATCAGAGATTGATGAGGAGTAGCAACAGGGCACCACAAAGGCTTGAGCCTCACTTGGCTACAGAGACGAGCAGATCAGGTTCTGGATCCACTTCAGGTGGAAGTCACTTGGTGAGAGGCCAAGTTGAGGATCTTGGTGAGATGCTGAAGCCTGAGATCCAGATATCTTGGTGAGATACCAAGAGGGGGAGACTCTTGGTGAGATGCCAAGAGAGTGACTCTTGGTGAGATGCCAAGAGTAGTGACCCTTGGCGAGATGCCAGGAGGTAGAAATCCTTGGTGGGAGACCAAGGTTGAGATCCGTGGTTTGATACTAAGATCTAAGTGATCTTGGATAGGTGGAGATGCACTTCCATCTATACATCACGCAAGTTGAGCAGATCTATGTTAGAGACCATTTTTGATGATCAGGGTATAGCCATATTCACAGAGTATTTTCCAGTAGGCAACCATGTCCACTGTAGGCATGAGATTGGTGGTGAAGGGCACTTTCCTCGGTAAGAGGGAGTGTTGAGATTTGGGTACCTTGGAAAGTGGTCCCCTTGTGTTTGTGAGTCTCTAAACACAAAGGGGGAGACTATTACCCTCATTACTTTACTTTATGTTCTAATTTCACTTTGACTTAGGAGTTTAAGTCAAAAGTGAAATATGTCACTTAAGCATTAAAGTGACATTTAATTCACTTTGTGGGTGAGTTAAAGGACATAAAAAAAACTAAGGAAAGTGGGTTTCCTAAGTGAGAATTTTGGATTAAATCTCACCCATTGATTAGACTTGGCTAGATTTGATCTAGGCCATTGATCTTTTAGGGTTTGGCCAAAGAGAGGCTAAAGGAGGGAATATGGCAAATATGAGATTCATTCTTCACTTGAGAGGAGAGCTCTTGGGTGCACTTATTGAGGAGGAGAGGGTGCACGAGGTCAAGGTTTTGAGGAGATGCTTAGCTTGAGTGCTAGCTTGCATGGAGAGTCATTCATGGAGGCTTGGGCACCATCTTGAGTAGGGGCACATTCTAGAAGAGGAGGGGCGCACAAGCTTGTGGAGGGGCGCATTTGTGAGAGAGGCCCATCAAGTTTGAGGAGAAGGGCACACCTTTTTGAGGAGTCTTATTTGTAGAGGATAGGCGCACTCTAGAGTAGATGAGGGCGCAAGGCAAGTGAGGGCGCATACTACACTTGTGTTTTTGCTAGAGGAGGGGTGTACTTGAGCTTAGTGCACACCAAGCTATGGAGGGAGGCACTCTTGTGTAAGGGGTGCAAGACCAAGGGAAAAGGCAAAGGCAAAGGGAAAGGATCAAGTTCAAGCAAAGGCAAAGGCAAAGGTACAAGGGAAGAAGACCAAAGGCTAGCAAGGCAAGAGGGGCGCACCAAGGCTAGCAGGGACATCTTCAAGGGACTCCAAGGCATCCAAGAAGGGTTTCTATTGTACCAGGTTCACTTGTAAATGTTTTCCGTGTTGTACATTTTGCTTTGAGGCCTTCTGTATACATCTACTCCAAACTAGTTTTCCCCATGGGGGGTTTTTCCAGGGTCATGTTGACCAAAAACATATGTGTCAATTTCATGCATGCTTAAAATTTTTAGATCAGCATTTAGAGTTGTAGAGATTCAGAGGAGTGTTATGTGTTTTGAGTTATATTGTATGTGCTAATCATTGGTATGAAAAACATTTGCAAGGGCACCTCAAAAGGACACTTAACCACAAAAATTATCAGCAGAAAGTAACCAAACAGTTTGCTGTCCTAAAAGGCAGCAAATGACAGTTTTGGAAAGTCAAACATAGAGCTAAAATCTGGTCGAAGACAGACCAGATTTAGCAGCCTGATAGTACCTCGTTTCTCTTCAGAAGCAACCTCTCAGATATTTCATAAAGCTTCTCCATGTGAATAGCATGATTTGCAAAGGCAGGATACTTACCGGATCAATTTTAAATTCCTTGTATACACAAATTTTGTCGATGTAATAAACCTAGTGTTTCTAGGGGTTTAGGGTAACTGGAAAATAGGTTGATGATTCAATATTCCACACAGTAATTTATCATAAACAATGTCAATAGCGCACCACCAGTTCATAAATGCCGCCAATACTGAGTGCACGATAATTACCAGCAGAGAAATTACCACAAAGCATCTAATATCAGCAATAAACACTGATTATAAACCAGTAGCAACAGTATCTAAAACAGTATGCTAACCCAGCAGTAAAACCCTCTTAAGAGGCTGCTGTCCAAATACACAGTTTTAAGGCTGCCTTCAACAGTTTACTTAGACAGTTTAGCAATGACACTGGTTCCAAGAATTAACAACAACAAGAATTTATTATAATTCACCCTAGTTCCTACGACAGTACAATAAACCCGTTATTGGCTGTCTTCAACAGTGCTGCTGTCCTCCCTGGCAGCATCGCTGTCCTATTGTGCAGACTTCTTGACTCGGCCTCCCTTTCTCCAGAAATCTGTGCTGGCAACAAGGGGTTCGACCCTTCTCCAGGGGACATGGATAGGGTTCGGACCTTCCTCTAGGGGTTGAACAGATCCAAACGATGTGCTGCGGCCTGCCCACTTGTTAACAGCTGTGGTCTCCTCACGATCTACCAACCTTCACTACTGCACAGGAACTCGGCCACTTGAAGGTGTCTTCCGAGCGGCCTTCCTTAACAAGAACCCTCCACAAATGGAAGACTGATACTAGAACCGAAAAGCATTGAGCTAGGGTGAGATAGACCCACCGAAACTCAACAAATAAAGGGAGGGTTTACCCATCCTCCAAGGGACTGAGGCAACCGCCTCCAAAAAAATAGAAGAGAACTCCAAAAAAATCCAAATTCGAGTTGCTCGTATCAAATGAACCTCCTCTCTTATTTATACTCCTTCGTCACATTGGATTTCTCCCATTGGTCAAGTAGGCTCTCCTTTTTGGTGCGTGATCATGTCGACTCTCCTATTCTTGTAAGTAAAGTCCACTCAACCCATTTTCTTTTGTTTTTTTATACCTGCGGCTCCCCTCCTTTCGGGGACTGTGGCTTACGGGGAGCCCCCTAAGCCAGTGCATCCCTCCCCACCGGGGGCCAATTGGGAGGGGACATGACAGTCGATCCCTCAATAGTGGAAATGCCAAGTGAACAATGGAATCTTCATAATGTGTACTTTTGTCCAATATGTTGTCCAGCCTTTGGCTATATGCTGTGTAGTCCTAAGCTACACTCATAGGAAGCTGGGCTTTGCTCCTTGACAATATTAGATTTTCATTAGTTCTGTTAACATTAGATTTACCATAGCATTTTGATCTTCTTTTAACATTCAATAACCATATATTGAAATATATAAACAACGGATAAACAAGCACAAGAAGACACAGATTTATCCTGTGAAAACCCCAAACTCGGGGAAAAACCCAACCAACTTTTCTTAGAGAGATATTCCAATACAACCATGAACAAGCTCTATTCACAAGGGCAAACCAATAATGAAGAAACCCTGATAACAAATACTTATCTCTTCTTCTTGTCAAACCCTAGGAAGGGTAGACAAATGAGTAGCACCACAGAATTGGCACAAGATAGACGCATCACTAGAGCAAGATAGTGCACCACAGAACTGACACAATTGGCAACTGGTAACTACAACTGTAACTTTAACTGCAATTGCAACATTAACTACAACTGCAACTAGCACTGCAACTACAACTGTAACTGGCACGAAGCAATTGGGCAACACCACACAATCTTAACGCAGCTCTTCCAGAGGTAGCGGACAAGAGAAACCACCAAGAGCCACCAAGAATATCCTTCCCAAGTAGGGCACACTCTCCAAGAGAACCAGAACCCGAAAAAAGCGAAACTGTCACAACTGCAGCTGCAACTGTCTAGTGCGCACTGTAGAAGGAGAACTGTGTGTCTGTACAAATGAAATGATCCAACCTTGTATTTATACTAATCTGGGTGCCTTTCTGGGGCCGACTTCTTATTCTGGGCCTTCATATTTACTTTATTATTTATGTGCGCTGACTTCTCTTCCTGGAAATTATATTTCCACTTTAATTATTTCTTGTGGGCCGAATTCTCTTCTATGGTATTCTATTTCACTTTATTCTTTTCCAGGGTGTTCTTCAACTATTCAATGGTCTTCCTTTTACTTTTGGAATCTTCTTCTTCTCTGAGAAAAGTTGTATAGGAAGGAACACCTCTTGCAACTACCAAAACATCAACACTCCCTCTTAGCTATGGAGGTATTCTTCCAAGATGTTTTCTTCTAGTAGTCCAATGACTACTCTGCAATCAAGTGGTAGCCCTAGGCTACCACCATGTCATCGGTAGCTCAAATCTTCTGCTATAGTCTCTACGACCAAGATGCAATCAACTAGTAGCACACAACTACTACCATGCAATCCAATGGTCTCCACGACTACGTAGCAATCAACTAGTAGCACACAACTACTACCATGTTGTCCAGTAGTACACGACTACTGCCATAGTTCTCATGACTATGCTGTGATGTTTCTCCTCTACCAATAGTCTTATTCACACCTAGCCACCTCTCATGGCTTAGGAAGGACTACCACCATAGCCCCATTCACACCTAGCCACTTCACATGGCTTAGGAAAGGCTATGCCATGGTTCAAGACCATGCTACAAGTCTTATTCACACCTAGCCACCTCACATGGCATAGGAAAGACTTGCACTAGGCTGTGATGTTTCTCCTCTCCCTGTAGTCTTGTTCACACCTAGCCACCTCTCATGGTGTAGGCAAGACTACAATCATAGCCCCAAGGCTACGTCATGGTCCAAGACCATGCTACAAGTCTTATTGTAATGTTCCCAAGCCAATGTTTTGCTGGAAACACTAACTGTTCATTGTTTATTGTTTGTTTAGTTGTGTGCTTACAGGTTTACTCATGAAGTTGCGCATTAGGGTTTGTGTTTATGAGATCAAAGTATGTAGACATGGATATGAAGATATAACACAAGGAAAAGACAAGATACAACAAGAAACACCAATATGTAACCAAATAGCGCAGATCTGACCTTTATTTAGATAATATAGAGATCTTGATACAACAAATCTGTAGATTTGGAAGAATACCGATAAGAATATCCAACTGGAACAATGGCTGCTGCAAAATGCTCAAGATTGAAGATATAAGCCTCCAAAGACAGTTCAATAAGCTAATGCAAAGCACAAGGTTGATTTCTTTCCTTCCAGGGATCATATCCAAACCCCCCTAGCTGAGTTGTGCCCTTCTGGATGGATGAATATACTCAATATTTCGGCCCTGTTGCTAGAGGTCTCCAAATACTTTGAAATTGGCTGGAATAGTAAATCGGGGCAAGACAAACCCCCTCTTGAGGTCTCAGGTTGAATGATAGAGATCTGCTCCTATAGTTGAAACCTCGAACTGAGTTGCGCCCTCCTCGATGACTGAAGAGACCAAGCTAGAAATTGCTTGTTCACAAGCAATTCTGAACCTGTCTCCTAAAGAACCTGTTCACCTTCCCAAGTGGCATCCTCTATAAGTAAATTCTTCCACCTGACCAAGTATTCCTTGATTCTCCTCTTCCTTAACCTCTTCTCCCTTACTTATAATATTTCTTCTGGAATCAATATCAATTGCCCCTCTTCATCCAGAGGTGGCAGTTCCTCAATAGGAAGGATGTGTTTACCTATGGCTCTCTTTAAGCATGACACATGAAAGACATTGTGTATTTTCCTGCCCTGTGGTAGATCAAGCTCATATGCCACGACCCTTACCTTTCTGTTTATCCTGTATGGTCCAAAGAAACGAGGTTGGATCTTTTCTGCGCCACTCCTCTTAATGGATGCCTGTCTGCATGGTTGAAGCCTCAAGTAAACCAAATCACCAACCTCAAATGTGCACTCCACTCTGTGCTTGTCTGCCTGTACCTTTTGCTGATTCTGTGCCCTTTGCATGTGGTCTTTAAGTTCTCTGAGTATATCCTGACTCTGTTGAATCCAATTCTGAACCATGGGAGCCCTGCTGTCACCAAAGACAATCTCCACAAAGGAGAGGGGATCATAACTGTATAAGGCTCTGAATGGCGACATACTAATAAACATGTGATGGGTGGTGTTGTAGCAATATTCCCCCAAATGAAGCCACTTAACCCATGCCTTCTGTTGCCCTGAAACATAATTTTGAAGGTAGCCTTCAACCCACTTGTTGACTATCTCCGTTTGGCCATCAGTTTGAGGATGATAGCTAGTACTGGGGGTTAAGGTCGTGCCTACCAACCTGAATAGCTCTTGCCAAAAGGTGCTCATGAACATGCTGTCCCTGTCACTCACAATGGTTTTGGGTAAACCATGCAACCTGAAAACCTCTCTAAAGAACAAATCTGCAACCCGTGCTGCACTGTAATCTGTGGCAATAGCGAAAAAGTGAGCAAACTTGGTTAACCTCTCCACCACCACAAAAATGCAATCCTTGCCCTGGGCCTTGGGCAATCTTGTGATGAAATCCATGGATATACTTTCCCATTTGTGCTTAGAAATGGGAAGTGGTTGCCGTAATCCTGCTGGATGAGTGTGTTCATTCTTGTTCACCTGACAAGTGGTGCATTCCTTCATGTGGTGCATCACATCTTCCTTCATGCCTTCCAAGCGAATCTTTCCCTTATTTTCTTGTATGTCTCGATGAACCCCTGATGTCCTGCTACTGGTGAATCATGGCATGCTTGTAGCACTTTGGTTTTAAAGGTTGACTCGGGAACCAAGAAGATTCGGCCCTTGTGATATATGATGTCGTGCACAATTCTGAAGTTGTCATCTTGTACTTGCCCATCCATCAATTCGCATGCTAACCTGTTTTTTGAGTATTCCACCAAAAGTGGGCCTTCCAGTCAACTGAAATGTCGGTCATAGCATAAACTGATGGTTTTCTGGATAAGGCATCTGCCACCACATTATTTTTTCCTTTGACAAACTTAATGTCAAAGTCATAAGCCTGGATCTTTCTAACCCATTTCTGTTGTCTCTCATTTAAGTCCTCCTGATCTAGAAAGTACTTGAGGTTGTTGTGTTCTATCCTCATAACGAATTTTGCCCCAACCAAGTATTGCCTGAACTTAGCCAATGCATGCATGATGGCTAACATCTCTTTATCATAGATGGTATAGAGAAGCTCAGGACCCCTTAGTTTTCGGGTCTCATAGACAATAGGGTGCCTATTCTGCATAAGCACTGCTCCAATGCCCTTCCCTGGGGCATCACACTCCACTGTAAAGGGTTGTACGAAATCTGGTAGAGCCAATACCGGACAAGTGCTCATTACCTTCTTCATCTTGTCAAAAGTCAATTGTGCTTCTTGACTCCACTTGAATGTGCCGGTCAAAGGTGCGCAAAGTTGAGAGAAAGCTTTGAAAAACCTCCTGTTATAGCCACAGATGTCAATGAACCCTTTTAATTCAGTGAGTGTCCTAGGTGTTGGCCAATCAAGTATAGCTTGTATCTTCTGTTGGTGTACCTGTACTCCTTTCACCCCAATGATGTGTCCAAAATAAAGTACCTCTGTCATTCCAAATTCACATTTGGATTCTTTAGCATATAGAGATTGTCTTTCCATGATGGCTAAAATCTGTTCAACATGTGGTAGATGCTCCTCCCATGTTGCTGTAGATCAATAAGTCATCAAAGAAGACCAAGAGGAACTTCCTTAATTGCTTGTTAAAGACATGATTCACGCAAGATTGGAAGTTGGTTGGTGCATTAGTTAGCCCAACGGGCATCACCAAGACCTCATAGTGACCATAGTGACATCTGAAAGCGGTCTTGGGTACATCTGGCTCCCTCATTTTTATCTGATGATAGCCAGAGCACAAGTCAATCTTTGTGAAGTATACAGCGCCATGAAGCTCATCCAATAGCTCATCAATCCTAGGGATGGGGTATCGGTTCTTTTTCACTAACACCATTGAAGATGTGAAGGGATTGGAACTTGGCCTAATGTGGCCCATATCTAACAGTTCTTTGATAGCCTTCTCAATCTAGTCTTTACACTTCTTTGGGTGCCTGTAAGGAGTGGTGATGACAGGTTTCTCTCCCTCTTCCAATTCTATGATGTGCTCAAACCCCCTATCTGGTGGTGCTCTTGGTGGAATGGGTTCAAAGGCCTTGTTGTGCCTGTCAATGATTCTTTGAATCTCTGGAGAGTAATGAGTATCCCCTTTCTTATCCACCCGAACTGATATTCTACATTCTGTTGCATACACAATGTCCTCTCACCTGAAGATGGCCTCCATGCGCTTTGTTGTCACCACTCTAGGTGTGTTTCCTGTCATACCCATGAGAACCACCTTTTTCCCATTTTCCTCCATGAAAGACATCTCCATTGTCTTGTAGTTGGTAGTGATTGGCCCCAGCGTACCAAGCCACTGAACTCTAAGGATGATGTTAGTGTTTGGAAGATCCATTACATAGAAATCTTGTGCCAAATCATGCTTTCCCAATGTAAGCTTCATTCCTGGAATATACCTGTCACAAGGCATAGTGCGCCCCCATGCTACCTCCACACAAAAACCTTCAAATTCAACTGTAGGTATATGTCTTCTTTGCAGTAGGGATGAATCAGTGAAGTTGTGTGAAGCACCCCCATCAATGAGAACTGGAACTTTCTGCCCCTGTAGCACTGCTCTCATCCTGAAGGTGTTGAATTTGGGTACCCCACTGATTGATGCTATCGTTACCTTCTTGTCTACTGTAAGGCCGTGACCTGCATCCTCCTCCTTTGCATTTTCTGTGGGATCTGCCTCCATGTTCTGTATATGGTTGAAATCTTCCTCCTCCTCATCATTGGAAATCACTTCAATGTAGTGAGCCTTGCCTTTACCGATGCATTTGTGTGTTGGATCCCAAGGCTCTTTGCATGTAAAGCACAAATGTTTCCTTCTCAATTCCCTCCTAGTAGTTTCATCCATTCTACCTCTTCCTCGGTCAAACCCCCTTTTGTCTCTTCCCCCTTGGTTCATGGGGGGTCTTTGGTCTCTTCCCCCTTGGTTTAGGGGAGGTCTAGGGGTAAATTTAGTCTTTGCTGCTAATCCCAAGTACCTAGCCTTCCATATAGCCTCATGTAAGTTGGTAGGCTTAAAAGCCTTGACCCAACCCCTTAAGTGCTCCATCAACCCCTATGTGAAGAGCATCACTAGTCTCGCTTGAGACACATCTTGCACCATAACTGCTATCCTATGAAACTCCTTTATATATACCTTTGGTGACCTTGTCTGCCTGAGCTGGGTGAGTTCCCTAAAATGTAGTTCTGGATCCCCCTGGTCAAACCTGTCAATAAGTCTCTGTGTGAACTCTGTGTAAGAAGTAATCTGATTATGGCCGAGTGTAGTTAACCATGGTACCACCAGTCATGAGCTTTTCCCTCCAAGTAAATGGTGGCAAACTTGATGGCATCCATCTCTCTCATTGGGTTAAGTTGTAAATAGGTATCAAGCTTCTGCACCCAAGCTTGCGTAGTTACCTTGGAAGAACCATCAAAATATGGGATCTCCATCTTACCTGCTCTGCGCTCCAATTCATTGTTGTTCCGGTGATACTGTTTGGGCTTACCCCTGAATTTGATTCCGCAATATTGGTCCAGTGTGACTTGCCTTCTGAATCCTGAACTCAATGATTCATATTCCCTGGCATATTTCTCAAAATTATCCTCAATCTCATCATGGTGGTTGTGTTGTGGCTGTTTATCCAAAAATGTAGGTAGGTAGGGTCTACGGGTAGCTCTACCGTGTGTTAGTCCCTTAGAAGCCCCTCCTCCAAAACTCTGCTCCTCAGTGTGGTAGTGAAAGCTCTGCTCCTAATGAGGTCTAGTTTCTCCATGGGAACCACTGGCTTCTTTGTTTGCATAGATTTCTGGTCCCTTTCCTGCATGGGTTATCTGTAATAGGAGTGGCACAATCTTCTCTTGGCTGGCATTTACTCTTTCCAAGGTCTCCCTCATTTCAAACTGTCCCCTGCACATTGTTTCTTGGTTCTCCTGTAGATGGTGCTCAAGTGCACTTTGTGTCTGATTTATGGAGTGTTGTAACACCTTTGCAAAACCTGCTAGAGCTTGTGGTTCACTGTCCTCACCCGAACCTTCCATTTCTGCCTCTGGTTCACCTGTCTGCTTTCT
>ML778907.1:580413-595574 GCA_009831015.1 Picea engelmannii | reverse complement strand
AAATTTCATTTTAAATATTTAATGCATATTAATGTCTGCAAATTTCATTAATATTGGGAATGGGCATTAAACTTTTGGAGTGATAAGGAGTGATTGAAACCGGGATTGGGATAAATTGCAGAAGTGAGAAAAATCAACAAAATTGAATTAACATCCCGATGTGCTTTTCCTGTCCACTACACTCCCCGCCCATTCAGAGTCTGTATAACCTTGCAACTTTACTGCACCATCCGAGACATATTTGAGTCCATATCCAACCGTACCATGTAGGTACCTCAACACATGCTTTGTTGTTATCTAATGTACATGTGTAGGCTCAACCATGTACTGAGTCCTGACTCAATGTGTTCACTACAAAGCATATATCCGACCTGGTATTAACCAAGTACATCAAGGATCTGATCAACTCTCTGTACATTGTGGGATCAACCAAATCTGAAGATGAATCGCTCAAGAGCTTCATATTCGTAACTATAGGTGTGGTCATGGACTTGAAGTCCATCATCTTGAATCTCTGGAGGATCTCAATTGTATATATTTTCCTTGGCTAAGGAAAATCTCATCTCGCCTCTGCCACACTTCTAATCCCATCAAATCCAGATCCTTCATTTCGAACTCTGAAGTGAGATCCCTGTTTCACCCATCTGTGAGCTTCTCATCCCCTATAAGAAACATGTCATTCAATATCAAGGGGCAACCATCCCCAAGCTCATCAAATAACTGTCTGTTCTGGCATACGAAGCCCTGGGTGCTTGCTTAAGCCCGTATAAAGCTTTCTTTAATTTGTAGACATGAGACTCCTTATTATGTATCTTGTGACTGCTCTATTTACACTTCTTATGGCTACTGGAGCAAGTGTCTTGTCATAATCTTCTCCCTCTTTTTGAGAGAATATTCTAGCCACAAATCTTGCTTAGTACTTCTCAATGCTATCATTTGCAACATGCTTGATCTTGTAGATCCACTTGGAAGTCACTATTGACTTCCCTTCTAGTCTCGGAACCACTTCCCACTCATCATTCTTCATGATGGATTGATACTCTTCCATCACGGCATCCTTCCACACTTGCTGATTAGCAACTTCCTCATAAGTGGGAAGTTTTGAATCCATGATCCTCCTCATCAACACTACATAGCTGGAAAACCTGTGTGGTGTCTTGCTCTCTCTAAAAGAGCCTCTGGGTGATGCATGTCCTTCAACTTCCAGCAAAGTGTTCTAAAGCCATGCTGGTCTCTTCTTGGTTACTGTAATTTCTTTGAGTGGATCTACAAGTATCTCTGGCTCTACTATCTCATTCTAATCTACTGGGATATGTTCTTTTGGAGTAGAGTTCCTCATTAATGCTTTCTAGCAAGTAATGGTCCTGGTGGAAGTGTACTAGGTGACTAGAGCAAAGGTCTTCTCATGGTCCACTCCCTCCGAGTTGACTGACTCTCTTTGAGATCAGGCTCACTCTGAGTCTGCATGCACCCTCTAGGATTTGACTCCCTCTGAGTCTATATAATCTTGGATCCATCTGCTCCCTCTGCATCTGCTCATTTCCTCTGAAGTCTGATCTCATATGAACTGTACTGGGAGGTTGCTCCTACCTACTGGATCTTGAGGGATGACTCCTTCTGAGTTGATACTTGGTGGGGCCACCCGCCTCACCACTGGTGGAGCCATCTGCTTCTCCTCATGATATGGATCATCAATGCCATATAAATGCATGTCTTTTGCATCCTACAAAGTATCACGAGACCATGCTGGTCTCTTCCTGATCATTGCAATGCTTCTGGCTTTACTGACTCTTCCTGATTAGAAGAGTGATCAACTAAACTGGAGGGATTTGTACGATCGTCTTCGGAGCCTTCTGCTCCTTACAATCAATCTCCATATGAGATACTATGTATCCCACAAAAGTACTCTTCTTGCCATAAGGTTTTAACTTCGTCCTCTTCTTCTTCGTTACATGGATGTATAGAGTCATGTATACAACTTCTTGTTTGGATAGTCTGCTCCATGTCTCAAACTAGATACCATCTAATCTGTTGTCTCCTGCAATCATCACTATAGCTCCCTCTTAGAGCTATAACCTGTTACCTGCTCGGAACATGAGCAACAACAAGGGAAATAACAGACACGAACAATATTCTTATGGTAAGAACAATAATAAAAACAAGAACAGGAACACTCGTCACAGTTGCTCCTTCTTAGAGCTATCACCTGTGACCTTCCTGGGACAAGAGCCAAAACAAAATACAATAACAAGAAATAAGAACAACACTCTTCAACATTCTTCTATTGTTGTGACCAATCATTCCTCCATAGTAATCTGCCGGGAACAAGAAACAAGAACAACAACATCTCCATGGAATTTCCAAGATAACCTGCTTGGGACAAAGTCAACAACCAATAACATCTAGAAGAGATTAATTTCATCTTACAAACAAGTGCATCATTAATAGTGAACAATGAGCATTTACGTAATGATCATCGTATCAACAATATTCAAGTGTTACTAAACATTTGATAGCAATAGTAGTAATAGAACTCTAAAGATTGCTATTCTAGTTACAACTTTTACTTAAGTTGCAATAATATAAAATATCAAACCTGATATGCAAACCTAGAGTCTAGCTGCTGCTTGGCCCATTTGAGTTGTCATATATTGTAGGGGACATCGTCACTGCCGCCTCCAACTCTTGGGCTTCCTATTGTCACATTTTGGATAAATGTCCTTTTGCCAAGTGTACTCTCCAACTTGTCTTCTAATCTGAGGCATTACATCATCAACAAGAAAAAGTGCACACTCTCCAAGAGAACCAGAACCCAAAAATAGCGAAACTGTCACAACTGTAGCTGCAACTGTCTAGTGCGCACTGCAGAAGGAGATCTGTGTGTCTGTAGAAATGAAATGATCCAACCCTGTATTTATACTAATCTGGGTGCTTGTCTGGGGCCGACTTCTTATTCTGGATCTTCGTATTTACTTTATCATTTCTGTGGGCCGACTTCTTTTCTTGGAAATTATATTTCCACTTTAATTATTTCCTGTGGGCCAACTTCTCTTCTGTGGTATTCTATTTCACTTTATTCTTTTCCGGGGTGTTCTTCAATTGTTCAATGGTCTTCCTTTGACTTATGGAATCTTCTTCTTCTCTAAGAAAAGTTGTCTAGAAGGGAATACCTCCCGCAACTACCAAAACATCAACAGACAAGGGCGAAAAATGTTATCCCTTGAATTGTCCTTGGGGACTTAAGTCTCAAGGGGATTGAATGAACACTTGGGAAAATTGCAAATGTCACCTCTTACTTTGGGTTAGCGCTTCCTAGTCCAAGGGTAAATCCCTAGTGATCTGAAGACTAAAATCTTCAAGTATGCCCTGTAAAAGACTTAAAATATGCAAAATATACTCACGGATATCTTGGAAATTATGCAGATTTCTACCCATAAACACTTGAGACCAACAAGTAAAGTTCAGATTTACATTCAATAATATTAAATCAGCCTTCACCTCTTGTAAATATGCAACAAAGCTCTTCATATCTGCAACAAAAAATTGGAGATCTATGGGTAAAATACTCAAAAATCAATGAAATAATTCTTATTTTTATGTATTTTTGACTGGTGCCTAAAGCCTTGATGAATTGGGGTCAGAAAAAGAGAGAACGTTGAGAAGGTGAGTGATGAGATGGACAGTAGGGTTGCAAGAACCATATTTGCATGTGGAATAACCTTCAATGTAGTATGGTCTCTGTATTGGCAAGACATGGTTAGGGCATTTATTGAGGCCCCTAGGAGTTATAAGGGGCCAGACTTTGAGAAAGTGTGCACTAACCTTTGATGAAGGAGAGATTGATTGTGGAGAAAGTGTTGGAACGGGTTCATCTTTGATGTTTGGATTGATACAACCGATAGGCCATTGGTAAAACAGTATTGTAATGTCTCCTTCTGGTCCATACTTCTTGAGGGCAATAGGTGCTTCATGGGAGGAGAAGAATGCTAAATGGATAGCTGGATTTTTTTTACAATCAATCGAGATTACGGGCCCTTCAAATATTGTGCAAGTCATCACCGATAATGCACGTTTATGCAAAGTAGTTGGGTTGATTATTGAGGCATGCTAGGACCATTTTTTTGGACACCTTGTGTGGAATGGATGAAAATCTATTTGCTGAAGTGGAATGGATGAAAAAACTATGTGAAGAAGCAAAAGAAGTTCAGAAGGTTGGAGAAACCAGGTTTGGCAGACTCTAACTTTTGAAGTTTGGAGAAATCAGATTTGCATCACATTATATAATGATATACCATGGTTAGTAGACATGAAGGGAGCTTTTTCCTCCATGGTTGTTAATCCATGGTGACAAACATTGAAACAAAGCAACACTAAAAAAACAATGCGGGTTGAAGTAACCATTCTTGATGAGGCTTGGTGGGTTCAAGTTGAACTTGTTGTTTCCATAATGGAGCCATTGGTTGATTTGCTAAAACTTTGCGATTTGGATGTGCCTTTGTTGGGTGACATCTATGAGGGAACTGACTGTATGTTGGAGAGAATTCCGCAAGTTATTGATGAGAAGGACCCTCTTTTGTTTGGCACCATACAAGACATAATCATTAGTAGATGGAACAAATACAATACCCTTCTACATGCTTTAGCCTATGCCTTCGATCCAAAGTACTATGATGAGGCATACTTGCCTAAATCTGGGTGTAAGAGGAGGGCCCCAAACAAAGACAGTGAGGTGGCCAATGGATTTAGAATCACAATTTTAAAGATTTGCTATGTTCTGATGGAGCTTGCAGAGCTAAAGAGCCAATTTACTTCATTCATTACAGGGAGTGGTGCATTTTGAAATGTAAATGCAGTAGCTGATAGGAAAACTACGACACCTTTTGCATGGTTGGGATATTATGGTGCCCAAACTCCAGAGTTACAAACCCTTCCATGTAGAGTTCTTTCATAGGTTTGCAACTCTTCGGCAATAGAGAAAAACTGGAACACTTATGGGTTTATCTATTCGGTCAAGAGAAATAGAGTTCATCAGCCAAGGCAAAATATCTTGTGTACATTCACCCAAACCTCTGCCCCGTCTCTCGATCGAAGTCAGATTATAATGAGGGTCCTTCAAAGCTATGCGATGTAGAGTTACAAACCCTTCCATGTAGAGTTCTTTCATAGGTTTGCAACTCTTCGGCAATAGAGAGAAACTGGAACACTTATGGGTTCATCTATTCGGTCAAGAGAAATAGAGTTCATCAGCCAAGGCAAAATATCTTGTGTACATTCACCCAAACCTCTGCCCCGTCTCTCGATCGAAGTCAGATTATAATGAGGGTTTTTCAAAGCTATGCGATGTGAATCTCGACGATGTTGACTTGGATACCCTTGATTGCTTGATGGCTAACCTCTCTTTGGATGGTTCTTCTATAGATTCTTTTGGTGTTGGGGATTTAGATGAAGCATCCATGCTTGGGTTTGGCTTGGCTGTGGCAGGTTCTTCTGCCTCTGTTGTTGGTGGGCAGTGTGATAGTCGTATTGCATCTTTCGTTTGTGCTGCTTCGTATAATCAGTTTGGGCAATCCGGTGCTGTTCCAATGGGGGATGTGAAGGTTAATGACTATCTGTCGGATTAGTCTATCTCACTCTATATTTTCATATTTTCAGTTTTTCATTTCAGACTTGTGGAGCGTTCTAGATAAGTTCAGTTTTTGTTATTTTGAAGAACTTTAGTCTCCAATTTTGATCTGTGATATTTGAATTTGTGATATTATGAATTTATGATATTTGAACTTCAATTTGATATTAATATATGGGCCTTGGTTGACTAATCTCAATCTCTCTAGAGAGTATGGATTTTGTGAAATGACAATTGGAAATTTGATTCATCATTTATCATTTCATTGTTTCAACTTTCATTGTTTCAAATAATAAATTTTCATTGTTCAAAATTTTGTTTACGTAGGAAAACTGAAATTCAATTTGATTTCAATTCTGAAAATTACATGTATGAATCTTTGATGTTATGATGTATTGGTATGATGTTGTGAATCATTTGAGAATCCATGATGTTATGAATCATTTGTGATTTCATTTCTTTGTTTTTAAATTTTCAATATAAAATTAAAATTTTAAATATATATATTATATTTATAAAAAAATTACGGTTAGGGTTCTGAATCCTTGATTCCTTATTTCAGGACAAGTGCCACACTTGCACCGGATTCTTCAGCTGATTTTGATTGCACCCACTGTTCATGTAACATTGATACTAACCATGTCAACAGTTTGACGAAGGAACCAACATCAAACCTCAATTCATTGAGCTATCTAAAGTATGAATGGGAGAATAATATGGATGGATGAATGAATGAAGAGAAAGGAAAAGACTTGAAGAAAAACTGATGATCTGTGTATTTACCTCTCTCCTCATTTTATAATCAAGGATGAGACATTACATAACAAAACCCAACAATATCCCTAGATCCTAGAATAGGTGCTATGCAAGGTCACCCTCTTGCCCAAGCAATCCCATAACGGAAAAAAATGAGATTAGGAGATAAAGAAGAGTCCAACTGAAGTGCTCCTCTCCAAGATTAAAACCAACTCCAACCTGCTCGAACAAGTCAAATTCATGTAATAACTTGCAGTAACAGGTCACAAGTAAATCCTGAATGATAAGATGAGAGTCCTCATGCACTTGAATAGCACAAACTCCAAGAATAAACATGTAAGCATGTTCACACTTGCTTGCTGGTCAAGCAATCTTTTAATAAAAAAATAGATGTGCTGTTGTCTTGAAAATAACACAAAAGCAACCTCAGAATAGCTAGCTCCAAAGCTTGCACGATCCCATCTTCATAAAAGCATACCAAATATATCACCCATGGATTGATCCACCTGCTTTACCAGGTCATGGTAGCCTGCACTTGCAAGTAAAGATAACCCATTGCTCCATGCATGATTCTTTCAACCCACTGCAACTATTTTTAGATATGATGTCCTAATTTGATCTAATTTTGCGCTTTCTTGAAATTACCTGAAATTTAGGGGTTCTCTTCTTGATCATTGGGTTTACCCATCCGTGTAGCGCTTTCTAAAATTACACTTTCTCTTATCATCACCAAAATTAGAACACATACTCTCCTCCAAAAAGGGTATCCAGAAACTTGATTTGTTTCCCAAAATACTAAATAGTAAGTTTCTAAAAATAGAAACATTCCAGAAATAGCAAATTCAAAAATCAAAGAATACCATTTTTCGAAAACCACCAGGTGGATACTGAAACTGCGAGCAATTGCTAAAACTAGTAAGTTTCTAAGAATATGATCTATTCCAAAAATAGCCGATCCCAAAATCAGAAAGTACCAATTTGATGCAATCACTCTCCCATGCATGCTCCAAGTGTTACATGTAATATGCATGCATGGGAACCCTGCCAAAAATAGAAGTCTGGATTGAAGTCTGAACTGAAGCACTGAATATGGTGTCCCCCATGTCACTGTGAAAATCTCTGAAAATAAAAGTTGTCCTGATCACAAACATTGGAACCAAAAGATGTACTTACGAATGCACTGGAACTTAACACTAATATGTGTAAGGAAAAATCAATGTTAATGGGTTAGGTAGTTAGTTTAGGGTTTTTTTCCCTTTCTTTTTTCTGTTTCTTTGAACCAAACAGACACCTAAAAGGCACCAGTTTTGATTGGGGATGTGCAGAAGTCCCTAGGATGGTCAATGGGATGTCTAGCTATCCCTTGTGTCATTTGGGACGTCCCCCATAGGCTCCTTTTACCCCAGGAAGTGTCCTGGGGACCTTATGCGGTGGTATATCGCCCATTTCCTTGGGCAAAAGGGGATGCCCCCTGCCTTCCTGTGAACCTGGCTTGATGCGTCATGCTAGATGTGTTGGATCAGGAAGTCTTTTGATTTGACCATGCGTTATGTTGTTCCCATCCTATTTTTGCTATTGTCATGGTCTTGTATGGGCATAGTCGTTGCCTTTTTGTATTATATGGGTTAAGTATCTTTCGCAAGGAAGTTCTTGGAATCAGTCACATTGTGTAGTTGTTTTTAACTGCTGTTCCCTAGTATGAAGGTTGGAAACCTCCACATATAAAGGGGAACCCTTCAAAATTTGAATCATTATTACAGTGTGAGAATAACTATACATTTGGTGATCAGCTGTTGGGCTGCTTATGTAAAAATTACTGCTATTAATGTGAATGCTACTTTGCTCTATACTCCTACTACTTTTGGTGCTCTTCTTATAATGTGTAATTGCTATCACATGCTCTCACGCTCTCTCTGTCTTAATTCATCCCAATCTTTGAACCTTTGTCTATTCTATGATCAACAAAATTTTTCAAGTTCCGTCTCAACCAACCATGTTCTTATGCGTTTCTAAGTTTGTAAATATTGTCTTGTGAAAGACCTCAAAAAGCACTTAGGTTTTGCACTGATCCCTTCTGTAACAAGTTGTATTAAATTTAGCTTTTGATTCTTTGTAGAAGGCTCTGTGATTTGTAGCCTTCTTTTCCTTTCATAGAATGAATTTAGATTTACACAATATGTAACATGCAGGAATGTAGATGAACTCAGAAAGGATGCTGTTGATGCTATCTGTGCATTAGCACAAGCATTGGGTGATGACTTTACGATATTTGTTCCATCTACTCGAAAAACTCTACAGCGGCATCGCTTGCAGGTTTGGCGTATCTTGTTGAAGTGTATAAAATCATAACATTTATGATGAAGCCATATATAGATTTAGATAGCACCATCTTTCAGATTATTGAATATGTTTTTTGAGCTAAGGTATCTCCTATTTCCATTGCCTTGTTACCAGCATAAAGATTTTGATGATATTGAAGCTCGCCTAGTTAGACGAGAACCACTTATTTTGGAGCTAGGTGGTGTTCCGAAAGTGACTCGCCAGCTACCTGGTGATGTCATCAGCGATCCATTGAACGATGTGGAAAATGACCTCCATGATGAAGGGGTTGAGATTCAAAGGCAGGCAAAAAACTATAAAGTAAATCTTCGTTCTTTCTTTTGATTGTCTCCGAATCCATATTAATTTCCTAGAACAGAATAGGGATCTAAATTCTAACCTGTTGAGCATGAGGATGAGGATTATGTGTCCTACAGATTACATACCATTGTTCTTGGAATGCCAACACTGTGTGGTCTTTTGTTAATCTTGCTTCTTTCTCTTACATGTATGTTTAGATTATGGTGAGCTTTGGATTACTGCGATGACAAGGTTTTAAATTCTTTGTTATTAATTTAGCATTATCAAGTTGTTTCCTGACATTTGAGTGATCTACCAGCTGTTATGTTCTTTTCTTTTGCATCTTTAAGCGCTGGAATTGTGTAAGATAGAATACTTATGCCTTTGTTCTTTGCTTTTTAATATTTTTCTTGTTTCTGGTGACTGGTCTTCTCTGTATAGTCCAGGTCCTGAAAGTCAGAATCTTTATTTTAGTATTAGTGATTTGTTCTGTTTCGTCCTTATCCAAAATTCTAAATCCATGGTGTTAACATGTTTACATGTCTTGCCAATAGATTGGCAGATGTGAAATTCAAGAACAGATCAGTTTCAGGCTAAGTCACCTGACATGATGACATGGGAGTCAGGACTGCTCAAGCATCTCAAGCATGCTCTTCTTCAAACTGTACAGATTCCCATATGTGCTCCAATTCCTCTTGCAACAAGAGGATGAAGTAACCTGAAAGAGGAGCCTCATGGTTAATTGCTGTAGGAAAAAACAGCCAATCTGGTTGACAAATCCACCTACCAAGCACTTGGAATCCTTTCAAATCTGCAATAAACCCTTAAGCTGCACACCAAGACACCTTAGAGATCCAAACTGCAAGAGAAAAATGAGGGGTGGATCACTTTCTTAATGACCCACGGGCCCCTTTTCACATGACATGTGTCCTAAAAACGGGACACGATTAGGGCACCTGTCCTATCGTATCCGTGTCCGACTTGAAGGTTACGGACATGGGGGCCCTTAAGGGCATGTCCTGTACTTAGGATTCAGCTTGATAAATGCTATACTCTGTCCTCCCCAATTGCTAAATCCAGTATCCCCCTTTTTTTTTCTTTGTATTTACATGTGGTTCACGACACCAAAGTCCGGTACTCGCTACGTCCATGGAAAACCCCCCCCGAAATCCACGAGAGAACGTGGGGAGGCCGAGCATTTTCAGAATATTGGGGGCTCAACATCAAGAGCATCTTATAGACCTATTTAAGGGCATCACATGTCACTTACAGGGAATTGAACCTGGGTGGGGAGGAGGGTAACAACCATTCTTCCCAACCACCCAAGCTACATCCAATGGACTAATCCAGTATCCCTTGTTTAGTGTAACGTACAAGTTCTGGAGCATCTCAAGGTTGACCAAAATAACCTTTTTTTCAGGGTATTTGTGAGAGATGCGGCAACTTTACTTGCACAGGAGAACTCAAGGACAAACATTAACAAACCATGATATCCTAGCATATCAAAGAAGTGTCCATATTGGAGAAAAGTAAAAAAAATCTGATAAAATGATGATTTGATGTTTGCACATTTGTGAATAGAAGTGCTTTAGGCATATAGATAATTTACCCATGCCTCTTGACATGAGTCACAACTATTATATGTGACCATGGAGAGTTGATATGAATGATATAATAAGTATTATGTTATATCAAATAGATATTAAATAATTTAAATTATAATGTATACATTTGGGATATTGATATAGAACATGTCAACTCCCTTTAAAACGCTACATCCTTGTAGCATAAGATAAGTGCCAGTAATATGATATTCACAGAATTGTATTCAAATGACACATTTTTTCATCAATAATCTATCCAAATAGGTCCTTATGCGTTCTTGACCCTGTTAGTATCTTGGCACACTGTTTGCATCTGTGGTGATCACTTGTATATTCATATTTATGCTTCTGGTCTTCTCGAAAATGACAGTTCCAATATATACAATGCTGGATTTTCTTGTTCTACCATTTTTTTGGTAATTGCCGACTTTTATAGGAATATGAATGGCTATGTGGCATAGCCTTAATTGACTTTATGTCGTGACTTTCATCTATTAAGTTGTCAATCTTGTCTTCAAACTTCTCTTGCTTAAGAGGATCTCAAGATAATGTTCATTCTGAAATTTGTGGTGGTTATTCTTTCCTTACGCTTAGTTGTATTTGCTTTCGCCTTGAGTGAAGAATCTTTTTTAGTAATTCCTTGTAAGGTTACTTAATTCATTTTCCTGATAATATCATAAGTTTCCTTTGCATTTCCAAGGAAAAGTGACCTAATGATTCCAGCCATGTAGATTCAATAATAATATCAGATTCATTGATAGGTGCAACATATAGTTTTGAATGGAAAACCGTAGTTGTCTATGCTGAGTTTCAAATTGTCAAGTTTGTTTGTTTTCTCATGCAACATATGTGCTTCCTGACAATTTGTGGAGTCAACATTGATGATGATCCAGGTGGATATTGGTGGCCACCTGCCTATTCCACTTGGACCCACACCATTGTTTCTTTCAGTTTTTCAGTTTCCTTAATTGTAGCACAATTTACTATTTTTAACATTTCTTTGGGTCCTGAACTTCCGAAGCTGTTTTGAGGCCTTAAACGACGTTTTTTGGGCATGAATGTTCTGGTGAATATGAGTCCGTTCCGGACTCGATATTCACTGTTAGCAATGTAGTCCTCGGATAGATCTTTCTAACGATGTATCATGTGCGTCAAACGGAGATAGTATGCCAAAGTTACGACCCCGGGAAATTGATGTACCAATTTACCCTAACGGGGCCCATATTCTGGCGTTTCATCTCCTCGGGTTAGGTTTTTGGATGTTTAGGGTTTTCCATTGTTTTTCAGTAATATATAGGCCTTCGAGCCTCATTGTAACAGGCAGTTCAAAGGCCAGTAACCGCCACATCTCTTCTCAGAGATAAGCTACCAGCGCCCTAGCTAGTTTATTTCCATTCTGTCCGTAAGCATTTTTCAGTCATTTGTTATTAATGAAATGAAGTCTTATTTCCACTGCATCTCTGCGTTTATGTGTATTTATGTATTTCATTGTGTTCCTACATAAATTGGGATCAGTGGTATCAGAGCGGTTTGCTCGTTCTCGATCTTTTTTTGCATGTCCCCAACGAGGTCGGGGTATGAGGAGTTGGGGCTCGATCTGGTTGAACCTTTGCAAGATCAGTCTCGCAAACCTCGACGACCGCCCATGGGGGAAGAAAAGAAAGATGAGGGAGCATGAGATCCTATCAAAATGTTGCTCGAGGAGGCCCTCTAGAAACAAAGGAACGTGATGATGGACAACTTTGCCCAGATTCTTCAACGGATTCCCACTAGCGGTGCATCGACATCCAACAGCTACTCTGGAGGCGCCACTCCTTTTAAGGTACAAGTAAACTTTGACATCCCATATTTGAGGGCCAAATAGGTGCAGATGCCGTAGATAGATGGTTGAATCTGTTAGAAGGATATTTCTCGATTCATGAATTTTCCGACCAAGAAAGTATTATTTTCGCACTCCTCAAAGCCGCCCCCCATGTCAAGGATTGGTGGGAAACCTACTCGGAGCAACAGGGAGAGGGGGAACCCTCTCTGTTCTCGGCCACACCCACTTGGAATTCTTTTCGAGACGCCATTAAGGAACAATATTATCCCGTGGGGAGCTATGAGGACAAATACATACAATGGACTATGCTGCGGYAGCAAAGGGACCAAGATGTGCATGAGATGACGAATCTGTTTCATACCCTACGCACAAAGTTGGGTATCAAAGATTCAGAGAAACATTTGGTGTTAAAGTACCACAGTGGTCTGCATAGATACATTCAGGAGGAAATGGAGTTCCTCGACATCTCCTCGCTTGGTGTGGCGTACCGATATGCTGCCAAGATTGAGCAGAAGTTCAAACAGAAAAAGCGAGACTTTGGGTCTGCGAATTAGAAGAAAGGGAAAGGTACCACCAAACCGTAGAACAAAGGACCAAGCCAAGGCGGAGCGGCCCAGGATAACCCGCCAAAGCCACAAGCAAAGAACAACACCACGAAGCCAAAAAAGGACACGGGGAAGTGGTGTGAGTTCCATAAGAGCTCCACTCACAACAAAAGTGAGTGTCGGGCCAAGCAGTCATTGGTAGCCGAGTTGAAGGCTTCTGAATTGGATGCATGCTCCGACTTTGAATCAGAACCCGACAAGGGGAATGACAGGGGGAAGCAGATTATCGATGCGGAGCCCAATGCCACCGTTGCCACCACGAAAATCCAAAAGGAGGAACCAGAAGATCCAGAGGAGGTGGAGCGTCTCTTCCATTCCAAGATGTGGGTAAAGGGTTCACCGTTGCAGTTCATTGTCGACAGCGGGAGCCAGAAGAACCTCATCTCGGTAGAGGTCGTGAAGCGGCTGGGCTTGCCGACCACAGCACACCCACAACCATACACCATCGGGTGGTTGCACCAAGAATGAGACCTTCGCGTCAGCCAACAATGTCGCCTTCCCTACAGTATCAAGCCCTTCACGGATGAGGTATTATGTGACATTGCTCCTCTTGATGTTTTTGATGTATTATTAGGCCAACCGTACTTGTGGAAGTGACATGCTGTGTATGAGTCCAGGCCTTGTGCTGTTATTATTACCTTGGGCAATAAGTTGTACAGGATATCGAAGATAGCACCGCCTACCACCATCTCTTTGGTTACTGCAAAATAATGCAGTAAGCTCATTTCCAAAACCAGGAAATTTGTTTTCCCGATGATCCGCCCTGAGGGAAAGAGGAAGACTGTGGCCATGAACTCCAGGCAGGGCCCCACTGCACGAAAACAACAGAGGGATAGGGTCGTGGAGGAGTACGAGGACATCTTCACCTCCCCTACAGGGGTGCCTCTACATTGCCAGGTCAAGCACCCCATTGATCTGACCCTAGGTGTGCCGTTGCCCAATGGACCCATCTATCGGCGCTCTGTTCTGGAGAATGACGAAATCAAGAGGCAGATTCAGGAGTTGTTGCAGAAAGGTCACATTCGACCGAGTTCATCACCCTGTGGGAGCCTGATCGTGTTGGTGCAGAAGAAGGATGGGACTTGGAGACTTTGCATTGACTATCGGGCACTGAACAAGATCACTGTTCGGAGTAGGTACTCGATCCCACGGATCGATGACCTTCTGGACCAACTCAAGGGGGCGAAATATTTCAACAAGATCGACTTGAAGTCGGGGTATCACCAGGTACTAATCGAACCCTCTGATGTGTGGAAGACTGCCTTCAAATCCAAGGAGGGCCTTTTCGAATGGTTGGTCATGCTATTCGGGTTGACGAATGCCCCTGCAACCTTCATGAGGCTAATGGATGACATCCTATGGCCATTCACCAACTCATTTGTAGTGGTGTATTTGGATGACATTCTGATCTCCAGCCAGACTTGGGAAGAGCACCTCCACCACATCTGACAGGTCCTCCAAACACTGCGACAACACAAGTTGTATGCCAATTTGGAGAAATGCACTTTTGGCATGACCCAGGTTCAGTATCTGGGATACATTATTGATGAGTAGGGGGTGCATGTGGATCCAACAAAGATCCAAGTCATTCGGGATTGGCCAGCCCCAACCACCCTAACAGAGCTCCGCAACTTTTTAGGTCTTGCCAATTTCTACCGTAGGTTTGTGTTGGGATTCTCTCATATCACTTGGTCTTTGAGTCAAGTCACCAAGGGAGGAGCTAAAGAAAAATTCTTTTGGTGCGAATCTCAACATAAGGCGTTTGGGGACTTGAAGCATCGCCTCTGCTCTGCACCAGTGCTCACATTAACAGACTTGCAACAACCATTTGAGATCGAGATAGATGCCTCTTTCTATGCCATTGGGGTAGTTCTTACTCAACATGGGCATCCGGTGGCATATCACAGTGAGACACTTTCCGACACAGTCCGAAAGTATCCCACTTATGACAAAGAAATGTATTCAATTGTGCAGGCTTGTCGGCAATGGAAGCATTACATTTTGGGAAAGGAAACGGTCATCCACACAGACCACTGACCCCTGCAGTTCATACAGACACAAGGGAAGTTGCAGAACGATCGCCATCAGAAGTGGTCCACATACCTACAACAGTTTCATTTGAACATTAAGAA
>ML778907.1:545086-566006 GCA_009831015.1 Picea engelmannii | reverse complement strand
TGTAGTAGTACGAGTACGATCACAACGAGGCACACGAGGTATACGGCTATGTTTGCCTGCAGTTCCACTAGGGCCTGCCATGTCAGACTCTGAAATCAGACTGCGAGGCCCGAATAGTGGATCTACAGCCATCTAAACCTACCCTGCCCCATCCACCTCCAAATTATAGTCAACATTAAACTCTGGTGGGTGAGTCTCCACTACCCAATCTGAAGTTGGATCAACATCATCCAACACAATGGGATCTGAATCAGGTCTTTTGTTCAACAATTGGTTGCGCCTTAGCTGAAGGTTTTACTGCACGAAGACTAGATCATTTAACCGTTTCTATTCTAAACAATTTCTCTTCTTCATGTGAATCCTCTCAAAGACCTACCAATTGCGCTCACACCCGGAAGCACTGCAAGTTTGACTCAACACTCAAGGACATTGGCTGGCAAATGACTCCCACTAGTTTGCTGCAAAAAACATAGTTAGTCGAGTTAGTTCCTTGAAGTAATAAATTATGAAGTATATAAAATTTAAAGTTTAAAATTTAAACACTTGAACTTTAAACTTTGGAATTGTTACCTGGCTCATCCACATCCCTTGTGATCTTTGCGAGGTTCTTGCCGAAGGTATCTGTGGCTCTAGTAAAAGAAGTGATCTGTCGGTGTATCTCCAACTGCTCACTCTCAGAAGGGACCATGCGCTCAAGGCACTCATACAAGCCATCTCTAACCTCCATAGTCAAATCTTCTCCAAGTTGTGCTCTGTAATGATACCTTGGGTTCAGGAAATACCTAACTAAATGTACAGGGCGATGGAGTTGATTGTTCCATCTATGATCAATGATCTCCCAAATAGGCCCATACTTGGTCACTTTATCCTTGTATGCTGCCCTTATTTGCTCCTTTGCCTGATCCATAGCCTCATAAATGTAACCCATGGCCAATTTTTCCCCATCCACTAGCCGCAACACCTTAACAAGTGGCTCGGAAATTTCCACAATTTCTGTTGGTTTTTTCTAAAATGTGGGATCATTAACTTTCTTTTTGGTGTCTTTGCCATCTTGTCTGCGGGCCCACTGAGATGTATTCCATTCATCAGATGCAAACATCTTTTGCAAATTATTTGATTGGGAAGCCATAGATTGCAATGTCAAGAAGTGAGTTGCAAATCTAGTGATGGCAGGGCTAAGGAGTTCCCCGTTCTCTGTGTTTTTCCTCATCAGGCTCAAAACCCGTGAGTGGTTGTAGATGTACTTTGTGATGCTTTTGGCATGCTCTATAGTGTTTTTGATCCATTCTTGTTTGCCAATGTCCTCAAGCANGAGGTCTATGCAATGTGCAACACATGGGGTCCAAAATATGGTTTTGTGTTTCTCCTCTAACATCTTCCCAACAAGAACATAGTTAGAGGCATTATCTGTGATGACTTGAACAACATTGGCCACCCCCACCTCCATAACAACCTCATGTAAGAGCTCAAACACCAAGTTTGCATCTTTGACCCTATCAGATGCATCAACTGATCTCAAAAACATGGTTCCTTGTGGGCAAGAGACAATGAAATTTATGATAGTGCGGTTCCTTCCATCACTCCATCCATCCGACATGATGGTACATCCTGTTTTGGTCCATGATGCTTTGAAATCTATCAAGTATTCTTCAATGGATGTGACCTCTTGTGCAAAAGAGATTCCCCTCAAATCATGCATACTAGGGCCTTTGAAGCCCCTACCACAAGCAATAATGGTATCCCACATAGGTTGGTAATATGGTGAGCGGGCAACATCGAAGGGGATATCAACATGATACCACCATCTAGCTATGTACTTATAAGCAATCTCTTTATATTGTTTCTTCCAATGGTCATCTAAGGTGGCCTGAAATTGAGTGGGTTGAACTTGAGAAATATTGGCATTGTTAGAGCCAAAAGTGGGGGGAGGTGTGAAATACCTTTGGATGGTTTTCCTCTTTTTACTTCTAAGCGGATGCATGGTATTTTCACTTTCAAGGGGAGGAGGAACATAATGAGAGGGGTCTCTATTTCTAACATCGGTAGAATGAATAGATGGAGAGTCCTCATAATCAAAAGTGGGGTTGGCTTCCCTCATTTGTGCTACAACCCTCTTCCTCCCTATTTCAACCTGTATAGCTTTTTCCCTAGCCTTTTCTTCTTGGTAATCATTAAGTACTTTTTGCATCTCTTCTCTAATAGGCCCAATAAAATCCAATGGTGTGTTCTTTCAGCCTATGAATGCCCCCCCCCCTTGATGCATTTTTGACAATACTTGCAATACATTAGACCTTCAATCACCTCAGCATGAACCCATGCAACATCTTTAGCTTTTGGGGCCATTGTAAATTTGTAAATGCAAACTCAAAGGCTAAAGAAAAGGTGCAATTTGCACAATGCAAGCAATCTGAAAATAATGCAAAGAAGGAACCTTGTCTTAGACTCTTACTAAGTTTCAACCTTTCAAACATTCAACGATCAAGATTCAAGATGGAAAAAAAAGAGTGGAAAATTTTCAACATACCTCTAATCCAACTCCTCCAAACTTGAAGATGAACTATAGCCTCTTAGTTGAGATGCCAAATCCACCACAAACTGCCCAAAACACTTTGCCCAATAAGCTCCTCAATGTTGCTCTTCAAGAATCAATGTTGCTCCAAAACCCAAATGCTCCCAAATGCTCCCAAATGATGAATGAGAGAGGTGTGAGGCACTTTGAGGGGAGTGATAGAGTTATATAGGCTAGAGTTAGGGTTTAAAGGATGTTAGGGTATTGGTTTAGCAAAAAAAAGATGGTTTTCGAGTCCGCAGGCGCACTATAGGACGTCCGAACCGAACCAATCGATAGTTCGGTTTTTTTATCAATTCGTACCGGTCGGGCATCTAGCCGAAAAAACCGGCCAGTTCCGGTTTCGATTAGGCGGTTTTTAAAGCACCGAGTTGGACAGGATCATCAAGAACAAGATGATGATGATGAGGAGCAACGTGATGCATTTTCATAGGAGAAAAATACTAGGCCACGACTTAAGTGGTATAAGTCCATAATCAGTGGTTCCAGGTTGGCAGGACTTCCAGAGAGAGATTTCAGACGAAGTAAACCACCAGAGAGACTTGGGTAGATGGCGTTAATGACATAACTCATTGATGTAGAGCCTTCCACTTATGAGCAGGCTACACAACATGGAGTGTGACAGGAGGCCATGATGGAGGAATATGCCTCCATTTCGAAGAATGATGTATGGGAGGTGGTACCCAGGCCAGAAGAAATGAAGGTGGTTGGATCCAAGTGGATCTAGAAGGTCAAGCATGCAACAGATGGAAGCGTGGACAAGTACAAAGCCCGCTTCGTGGCAAAGGGGTTTTCACAGTGAGAGGGAGTTGACTATGAGGAGACTTTCGCCCCGGTGGCCAGGTATTCCTCGATCCGAGCAGTCATATCTTTGGCAACAAAAAAGGGTTGGCATGTTCATCGGATGGACGTGAAGACTGCTTTCCTTAACGGAGTTGTGGAGGAAGAGGTATATGTTGTTGATTTTTCTATAAGCTAGGTTAAGCATGTAGTTCATTTTATTTTATCATGCCTTAACCATAAACAAGAATGTTGCAGCAACCAAGATCACAAGAAGAAACACCATGCACAAGAACACAAGAAGTATCCTGGGAAACCTTTCTCAACAAGGGAAGAAAAGCCAGCCAAATCCTTTTCTATATTCTTCAAGAGAAAGACCTTCACCACCAATAATGACCTAGCACACAAGAGGGTGCTTAAGCCCTAGAAGACTAGCGCCCAAGAGAGGTGCGCACCTTTTCCCAAGTAGAAGAGTTTGCTGAAATTTCCAAACTCACAGGGAAGATATGATTCCACAATGGGGAATCATCCCTTACATATATTAGACTTGTCCAATCAACAAAGGCATCTATTGGCTCAACAGGGCCGACCTCTCTAAGTCACTATATAATAATTATTATATAGTCTATAATAATTATTTCATTGTCCCTTGGCTCAACAGGGCCGACCTCTCTAAGTCTCTAAGGCGTTTATTATTATTATTATTATAATAATTAATATTAATATTAATTATCTTTTACATTTATTATTAAACATATTAAGGTGGGCCTGTGTACCCTTTACATAACAATTAGGGTTACAGGTAGATCTAACTCTTGAGCAGTATATAGCAAAGGATCTGATACACCCACTAGTGCTCATCCACTAGGGCCACATCCATAGGGATGTCATAGCTCTGATTCACTGCATTACACAGAAGAACCAGGTCTTCACACGTTCACCTGTGCTCGTCCACAAGCACGTCCACTCTACAGATCTGGTTTCCCACTGCCACCGACAGGAGATTCATCTGGAGTCTTCTCGTCAACTCTGTTGCTCAGAGGAGGCTAATACATCATCTTCATTTTTGTTCTCATGACGATGCACCCAACACTTTGGGATTTCACACATTCACCTTGTGCTCAGCCACAAGCACGTCCTAACTCAACAGATCGCTTTTCCACCGGATAATCATCTGGAGTTCTTCTCAATTCTCGGAATGGAGGAGGTCATCTCTACGTTCCCAACTCTGTCTCAGGCAGTAACCACGTACCCTTCTTAGGGGCTTTCTCTCAGGTTTGTAAGCTGAGAGAAAGACTTCACATAGCTACAATGATCCACACCTCACATGTTTGTAAGCGAGAGAATGTCTCACATAGCTGCATTCATCAACATATGTTGAGCAACTAGAGGGATTTGAGGTAGGCAGCAGAGAGACGCATGCGTGTAGACTGAGGGGAGCCTTGTATGGGCTCAAACAGGCACCTCGGGCATGGTACTCGAGGATAGACAACTACATGAGGGAGATGGGTTTCTAGTGGAGTGACGATGATCCGAACTTGTATTTTCTTGTAGGGGAGGTGCCTCTCATATTGGTGTTATATGTAGATGACCTATTTCTGACAGGGGATGAGTAGCTGATAGCAGATTGCAAGGTCAACCTTGCAGTTGAGTTTGAGATGAAAGACCTTGGGTTGATGCATTACTTCCTTGGTCTGGAGGTCTGGCAGCAGGATGGGTGCTTCTTCTTGGGACATGGGAAGTATACATTGGAGATATTGCGTAGGTTTCGGATGACAGATTGTAGGCCCATGCCCACGCCTCTAGTCACTAATTGGAGTAAGATTGATGCATCAGATTCAAAGATAGTAGACAACATTGTGTATCGTCAGTTAATTGGATCACTCATGTATCTGGTCAATACTCGACCATATATCAGCTTTGTAGTAAACTCTTTGAGTCAGTTCATGGTGCACCGTCAGAGAGTACATTAGATAGCTGCGAAGCATATGCTTCGCTACCTCAGTGGTATAGTGGAGTATGGGTTGTTATATGAGCGTAGTGGTGGAGTGAGATTGGTAGGCTTTACAGATGCTAATTGGGCAGGATGTGTAGAGGACAGAAAGAGTACTTCGGGTTGTTGTTTCAACATTGGAACGGGCATAATTTCCTGGTTCAACAGGAAGCAAAATTAAGTGGCATTAAGCTCTGCTGAGGAAGAGTACATATCTGCTAGTTTGGTAGCATGTGAGGCACTATGGCTTAGGAAGCTACTTTTGGGATTGTTCAGGAAAGAGCTAGAAGCTACTGTGATTCACTGTGACAATTAGAGTTGCATCGAGTTCTTTGAGAATCCGTTGTTTCATGATCGTAGCAAGCACATCGATATCAGGTATCATTTCATCTAGGATTGTGTACAGAGAGGAGCCGTGAGGCTTGATTACATACAGATTGATGAACAAATGTCAGATATTTTCACCAAGGCACTGAACAAACAAAAGTTTGAAAAGTTCAGAGATCAGACGGGGTTGAGACAAAATCCCTTCCTCGCTAAGAGGGAGTGTTGAGATTGGATAGCAAGGAAGGTCTTCACCATGCATGGCATCCTAGCATGGAGGAGGACAATGAAACTTATCCAAGTTGATGGGTTAATCTTTTTCTTAAAATTGTACTTAGGAAAAGGTGCATTAAATGGGTTATATTTTAATGTTGACTTAATGAGTACTTTTTATAAAGTTAAAGTGAGAAATAATTTAAGTTGTGGTCTTTTAATCTTGACCATTTATCTCATAAGGTGTATGAGGAGCAATCTTGGGCCTCCATCCTTTTGGAGATAGGGTTTCTCACTTGCTCATTGAGTAAAAAGGAAATCAACTCGGAGAGGGGTGCATTATGCACAAGAGAGAGACAATTTTCTGAAGAGAGAAATAGGAGAATTACTTGAGGGCTTGGAGAGAGAGTTTGCAGGGAGACAGAGGAGGCTTCTACATTGAGATTGACACACATGTTCCACATTGCAGAGGTCTTTTCCTACAGATCTGATCAGGAGGATTTGCAGAAGGGGGCCATACATTTGTTGAGGAGGTTTTGTATTTGGCTGGGCTGATTTTATTGTAAGAGATCTCTATATTTTCCAACTCAATAATAATAAAATCCAAATCTTCTGCACTGGTTTTCCCTCCATGGTTTCTCCAGGGACAAATTGTCCAAAAATTACTTGTGTACATGTGATGTGATTGCTGTTATCTTTTACTGTTAAGTTCCTGGTTATTATTTTCTGCTGTGTATTATTTATTTGTGAAGAAAACCTGGCAGAATCAGTTAACAGAAAAATTAATTGATTTAGTGAACTGGGTTTGAATGAAATTCACATGCTAAAGCTTGGAAAAAGTAGCACGAACAAGAGTGCAACCATCCAAAAACAATGCTGCTTGCCAATGAACCCTGCCTTGAAAAGGCATCGACTGATGATTCTTAAACCAACTCCAATAATACCTAGCAAGTTGATAGTCCTAGAAGATATTCCTAGGCCCTAACTGTCTCTTGGCATTGGGAAACCAAACATAGGGGACCCGACAGATTATTCTTGGCCCACCTGGCCTTAGATGGAATCTCTTGATAAATGACAAACCAAGCAAACACTCTCAGCTTATAGGAAAGCCGTATAGTCCAAATATTGCGCAAGCACCTTCCTACTGGTCCTTAGATACCCAATGAGTATTGAAAACCGGGGAAAGAGGACGTCCTAGATGAAGAATTGAAAAAGAGGACCCCCTGGATGAAGAACTGATTATAAATGACAAGAGTCATATTGCAGCAATCGACGACCAAAACTCCACCCCCGATCTCTCTAGAAGGGCCCATAGTCCAGACATACCAATGTTTATCTTAAATAACCTAGACTTTGGAATGAGAGCACACAACTCTATGATTGAGAGACGATGCCAAAAGAAGATGCCCTTCTGGCTCAATCTACACTCCTGAAAGAATGAGATCTGTACAATACACACCCCTTGCTCTCTCCAACTCCAAATTGTTCGGCAAGCTAAATCCCAACTGACTTGATTGCCCTCCCAATACCCTCGAAGCAATCTTGCTACAACTCTCGAAACAGATCAAATGCTCCCGAAAATGAGCGTAACTGAAACTTGAAAGAGGTGGGGAATGGAAATAATGCCATAGATATCAAAAGTCCCCCTCACTTTGCCAATATGCTGTGCTGACCTCAGCTAATGCAGAAATAGAACTTGCCAAGGGACTAGAACCCTCCAAACACCGCACCACCCACTTAGCTGCCAAAACACTGCCCTGTGAAGCGATGTCAATCAAGCCAAGACCCCCCTTGTCCTTGCACATAGTGCTGGCATCCCCAGGAAACAGAGGTAGGCCTCGCTCACCACAATCATTCGACCACAAGTATGTCCTCAAGAGCTGCTTAAACTGTTGAAACTGAGTCTTGGTGGGGTACCAACAAGAAACATAATACACATGTGACACATGGAGGATGTGTCTAAGACTCTAACCAAAGTCAACTTCCTTGCAAAGGGGAGGGCCTTATGATGCCAAACATGTAACTTTCTTCGCACTCTCTGAAAACACCAATCCCACATAGCAACTGGCGACAACCCAACCCAACCCCAAAAGGGATGCCCAGAAATCTGTCTATAACTCCTAGAAGAATATGTGACCAGGCTGTGGGAATCCACTCAGGAGGGAAATCCAGTCCATTAATCCAATAATCAGTTTTATGAGCACTGATTACGGTCCTTGAAGCAGTACAAAAAGTGTCTAAGCAGGAATCCACTCAGGAGGGGAATCCAGTCCAGTAATCCAATAATCAATTTTATGAGCACTGACTACGGCCCCTGAAGCAGTACAAACAGTGTCTAAGCAGGAGAGAGCCCCAGCAGGAGAGAGCCCCATCAATAGATCCCTGATCAGCACTGACAGAGAGAAGAGAGTCATCTACAAAATGGTTATTAACCATCTCTTAGCCATCTGGGAGCAGAATACCTCTAACCTGTCCTGCAATACGAGCTGCCTCCAACAAATAACCCGAGGCATCTGCAGTGGAAAGTTTGATTTCGACAAGTTTTAAGTACTACTTTAAATGCAGTATGAATAACATTGCATTTCTTTTTAGTAGTTTCTGGTTTCTGTCATATAACTTCTACTGGCATTGATGTTAATAAGAATGATGGAGTGGCCTTGCAGGTACGAAAAGTTGCAACGTTGGGAACAAGCACTTTATGCATATACTTCAAAGGCATCTCTAGCATCAAGTCCACATCTTGTCCTGGAGGCAACATTAGGTTAGTTAGCTTATTGAATTCTCTTTTATCTATTCCCTGTTCATTGCATTCTGATTCAGAGAGTTTTATCATTTGTTTTTTATATAGTGTTACTTTTCCATCCTTTTTAAGTAGGAGGCTTAGTTAATGTTGACTGCTGTTAATGAACATGTTGATGTGTTTTAAGTTGTCATCTTTACAGTAATCCTTTCTTCCCTTCTCACACTTTCACATGTCTTTCTCTGTCTCTTTATTTTATTTGTGTGTTGCATATGATTAACGACAATATGTTGTAAACCTTGTTTTGTCAGGAGAAGTTAGTATAGTTGATCTTATTATCTATTATGATATTTGGGAAGTAATTTAACAATGTGACATAAAGGGAAAAGCCTTGATTCTTACACTTATCCTTGAAAGTAGCAAACAAGTGGGCCTTTCACCTATTCCTTTAGCAAACAAGGGTTGAGGACTATGAGTAACAAAGGTGTTTGAGGAGCCTGTTCTTCCCTGGAAATGCATGATCGTTAAGTCAAACTGTCTACATGTATGTGTTGGATGGTTTGCTTGGTATTAAGTTTTAACTGTCCAATAATTTATGGCATATGCTACTCAAGTTGTTGTCATGCTCAGAGATAAATTGTGTTCTTATTATTCAAAAGATTGGTTATTGGTACTTATTTTTTATCTCTTGGGGCTGTTGTGGAACCTGCTTTTGGCCAAATATTCTTGTTGATCATCTTCATTTCATCTTGTCCAAGTTTTCTTGTGTGCAATGTTAGAACATTCTTCTTTTAGAAATTTTATGGTGCATCTGTACATGGTTAGTTCTTAGGCATCTTATGCTCCTAACTTATTCTAGAGTCCCTGTTTGTTAGGATTTGCTTGAGTGGTTGCTCATCTTTGACTTGTCAGCAATGCTGCATGCTTGTACTATTCAGGCATCCTATACACATACATTTCTTCCTTTGTTAAGCTTACGATATATGTTCTTCTTCTCCATTATTGTTTTTAGATATTGCTTTGTGTTTGACACTGATGGGCTTAGAGCTATTTTTGTTTTCTAGATTGGAATGTGAAGGCATTCTTCTTACAGTTCTGTGGGTTTCTTGCTTTGGCATTGACAAACCATATTTTTTGCATCTATAAGTCTCTTTTTAACATTTTCCCTTACAGTATTTGATCAGTCATATATTTGTTTGCAACTCATATTGGACACTCATCCCAACCATAGATTTTCCTGATAGGAATGGCCATGAGTCTCTTTTGAACATTTTCCCTTAGGATTTGATCACTCATTTATTTGTATGAAACTTATATTAGGCCCTCATCTCAATGTCAGATTTTCCTTATATGAATGGCCAAAAGGATATTTCCAATGAATTGGCCATTTGAAAATTTAAGGTGGGGATTGTTGTCGTCCTTATACACACCTAGGGTAACATGGAAGAAGCCTTCAATCCACTTGGTGTGTCCTTGGGGACAAGTTTCGAGTCAAGGCGCTGTCACCTGATCCTCAACTCCTCTATCTAGGCCAACTCCTAGCGAAGCCAAGAGGGGTAGTCCCTATAAAAATAATCTAAGGCTTTTTAAACTAAGAAAGCAAAAAAGAGTTAAATCTAGGAGTCTATTGCTTTGAAATAAAACAAACCATCAACATTTAACATTCATCATCATTTAGATAATCATATAAAATACTTGTCCATAAACATGCATATATCAAAGAATACAAGATTTGCAAGATTTAAGCATATAAGTTAGACCATGTGCATGAATGTAAAAGATTGCTCACATAAAGATAGATATACCAATTATACCAGTGCCTTAAAGGAGTCGTGGGCAATGTAGATCGAAAGTTTTATTAAGGTAAATTAATGTTCAGTTAGTGAGAGAATTTTATTTGCAAAGAAAGTAAAGTGTTTGTCTAAACTAGATTTGGTCCTTAGGAAGGGTCCCTAAAGTGGAGGTTGAGCAATGCCGCAGTTTCAACAGGGTAAACCCTTTGATTTGACACACAAGCTCAAGAAAATGTGGGGGGGGATTCGACAGGGAGAACCTAGATCTCAAAGTTCCCGTCAGATAACCTCACAAATTCCCTTACGTTTTCACTAAAGCGAAAATTCCTTGTAGGATTTCCCTAATTTTTTTTTGTTTGTTAATTTGTCCGGACCTTTTTGGCAGCGGGATTAATCTTTGGCTTGAGAAACCGCGACTCAGAGGCATCTAAGCCGTCAAAATCACCTGGGGATCGCACTCGGCCTGAGCCACACCAACCCTTAACATGGTTGGATTTTTTGTCCCCGCAGGTTTCGAACCAGTGACTTTTCAACACGGAGTGGCTTAACAACACACTCCGTCACTGACTATCTTACACCTCAGGGATTGTAGGATTTCCCTAATTAGACTACAGACAAGGTTCAATTACTTTGCAATACCTGAGATAAAATATGTACCCTGCTTTGTAAAGAGAACTTGCACAAGTATTTGAAAACTGAAAGATCTTTGCAACACTTAAATTTAGTACTCTGCTTTGTAGTTGAAAGATAAATTGCAAGAAATTTTAGAAATTGCAAGGTTGCAAGATTTATTGCTGAAAGGACTTGAAGCAATCTGAACTAAACATGCATAATAGATTCAAGATTCCTTTTAATTAGCATGCATGTTAAATGTGAGTGTTTATTGTGTGTTCGATTTACTTGACTTGTGTGTTTGAGATGAAAAATTTAGACATGCAAAAAGAACGCCAAACCAAGAACACAAATCCCCTAATGGGGATGGAAAAACTGGGCACAAAAGGGCCCGCTTTTATTGCAACTATCACTGAGAACGAAGGTTCTCTTTGAGCTTTAGCTTTAAGAAAGAAATGGGATCCTTATAACTTTTGGATCTTGAAGAAGTTACAAGAAAAGAAGAAAAAAAGAAACTTAGTTGATGAAGTTAAAACCCCCCAGGGTGCTTCAAAAGCCTTGATTTCGCCAAAATTTGACGGAATCTCCCCTTGTACCTGTTATTGTTGCAAGAAAACAGCAAACAAAGTTCGTTAAAATGTGATGAAAAAGAGTTTGAAAGACTAACTAAAACTAAAAATTTTATCAAAATTTTTCCGAAATTTTTCTAAGGCTAAAATTGAAATTTTTTTAGACTTTTTGGCAGTTTGCATGAACCTAATTTAGGCTCTTTTAGCTGTTTCTGTTTTCTGTCCTAAAACAGCAAGCATAGGACAACCAGTTAGCTTGATTTTAAACTCAAAACAAGACACTTAACAAGCTTCAAATCTAGGAGAAAATAGGCTAGAAAATGCCCTAGATCTACTTCTTTAAACTTGAAAGAATTACCACTAGATCTAGATACTTTGCATGCAAAAGAAACTAATCTAAACTTTGGATTTAAACTAACTTCTCAAGCATGCATACTAAAGGTAACCAAATAATTTTGAAGAAAGTTTGGGAGGGAGAAAAGAAGAAACTCTTTTTTCTTTCAAAAATTGAAAGCTATGGGCTATGGGGTCCTTTGATGTAGAATAGAGGGAGCTCTAATCCTTTGAAACTCTTGGACAACGACGGTTGAAGCAACAACCTATCAACCCTCCAAGCTTGAAGAACCTGCAACAATGTACTCCAATCCTGCAAACACTTGTTAAAAGGTCTTCCCTACATAAAACAATGCTCAAATATGCATGTTAGTTTAACCGAAAACGAAGCATGCAATATAAAAGTCTATGATTTATAAGGAAGAAATAAGATGAATCAAACTAGATTTATCTTACCCTACTGTATGATAGCATACCTTCAAAGCCTTGCAAATGAATTACAAAATTGAAATACAATATATAAGTTACCTCATAAAAATAGCACTAGATACAAACATCCACACATAGCATCAACACCACTAGAACTCCAAAGTCTTCTTTATTCAATTCAGAAATGATACAATGATACAATAGTGGTCTGTCTTCCCAAGCTCCAACTCTAACGAATGGAGGAGGGGTAGCCATGCTTATATAGCTTTGGTGGTGACAACTCCAAAGAGGGGATGCGCTAGGGTTTTGGTAATGTGTGAGTGAGAGAGGAGTTGCGTGGGGTTAAGGGTAGAGATGGTTAAGTGGATAGGGAGATGTGTAGAGTAGAGGGTGAGTGAAGTGGGGTAGAGGTGAGTGAGGTGGAGTGAAGTGAGGTGAGAGTGGAGTGAAGTGGAGTGAAGTGGGAGTAAGGAAATGCGTGGGAACTTTGGGATGTGCACCACTCCTCTAGAACGTGCCAACTAGGAAGGTGGGGTCGAGTTCCTTCATTGGGATCTCCCCCATGTCCACATCACCCTCAATCAAGTCGCCTTCACCTTAGCTTAACTCGCATAGGCTTCCAGTCGATCGGGGACATGAGAAAAACTTGTTTCCAACATGTTCCCCAGTTTTCCTAAAAAATAGGAAATGAATTTAATTACCCCTTTTCCATAAATTTTGAGTAAATTTGATTTTTTAGTGATAATAGCCACTTTTTGTCTCGAAAGATGGGAAATAGGGGTTTACATGATACTCTGGATTGAAAAACGACCATAAATATGGCATCTGACAATGTTTGATGCCATATTTTTACAATTTATTGACTCCGAATTAAAAAATTCCATTTTTGCGGGAATTTAATTAATTCACTAAAACATTAAAAAAAAACCTATCAAACATAGCCGCAATTTCCAAATGACTCAATCAATATGACCTAGTATGAGCTCATATACATTTAGACACTAGACATTGGTTTTCCATGCCAAAGCCTAACCACCAACACATACTGCAGCTCTGGAGTCCGTCTTCTGAGTGAAAAAACTTCGAAATTATTTAATTGCTTACAAAGGCAAGCAAAATAAATAATTAGCAAGTGAAAAAAAACACTCTAGAGTATATGTTCGTGCTTAGGTTTTAGGTGGCCAATAGCCTTTTACAATATCTCATACTCATGTCATTTATTACAATGGTGGAAATGCGGAAAAATTTGGTCTTTTGCAAGACCGATTGAACTCTGAACTCTATCATATGAGCACTGATCGCTCATTCTTTGGCAGCTCTTCAGGAAATCCAGCTTGTGCAAACTTGTGGATAATAGGGATTAGTGACAGATGGGATGTTCTTGGTACAGAAAGGTATCTTGCATGGGCTTCTAATCTGTTGGTGTTTTCTTCTTATCAGTAGTTAGTTAGATTGTTTGTCCTGGGTTAGATCCTTTGTTAGTCTTGAATTGTTCCTACTGGGATGAGGTTGGTCTCATATTGCTCATTTTGTTCTTTAATGATCTAGGTCTCCATTACCTTTACAAGGGATTATACTTTTCAATAGCGTATTCTCTATAATTTTTGATGTTCCTCTCCAGCTAAATTAGCAGGGATGTGATTTAGATTTGTCTTTAAAATTTTCCCTTACCGGGTTTGAACACTCATATATTTGTTTGAAACTCATATTGGGTACTCATCCCAACCTTAGATTTTCCTTGTAGAATGGCCAGGAGGATATTTCCATTTAGTTGGCCATTTCTTGAATGAAACTTTAAGGTGGGGATGAGTGAGAGATGGGATGTTCTCGGTACAGAAAGGTATCTTGCATGGGCTTCTAATCTGTCGGTGTTTTCTTCCTTATCAGCAGTTAGTCAGATTGTCTGTCCTTGGTTAGATCCTTTGTTAGTATTGAATTGTTCCTACTGGGATAAAGGTGGTCTCAGATTGCTTTTTTTGTTCTTTAATGATCTAGGTCTCCATTACCTTTACTAGCGATTATACTTCTCAATAGCATCTTATCTCCAATTTTTGATGGTCCTCTCTAGCTAAATTAGCAGGGATGTGATTTAGATTCGTCTTTGGCTTTTGATTGTTGCTTATTTTGCTGAACATTTGAGGAATCTTGTGGATATGGAGATGTCTTTTCTGTGGCATACTAGTTAACTTAGGACACTTTTTTGGTATGCCTATTTTCTTATTGTCCAGGAACTGCATGTACAATGCTTTGCGTTACTTAAGCTTGACTGATCTACTTTGTCTTCGAAGAAAATCTGAGGTCCTATGAGGCTGCCAACTAGGTCTGTCTTTGACCTGAGATTGGCTCCAAGTTTCAATTGTCAAACTGCTCTTTGCTGCTGTTTTAGGATAGCAAACAGTTCATGAACTTTTCTGCTCAATTGTTATGGTTATATGTGTATTTAAGGTGCCCTTGCATGTAGTTTGAGTAGCCCAATGGTTAGCACATGCATACCTTAATAAATACAACACACCTCTAGATCTTTACAACTATATAATGCTGATCTAAACTCTTAACATGCATGAAATTAGGACACAAGTGTTTTTGGTCAAGACGACCCTGGATAACCCCCCCCGGGGGAAAACGAATGTAAGTCTATATCAGTGATGTAAGAAGTATGAGAAACAACAAGTACACTAATACAAAGGAACCTGATAAAATGGCAGCTCCTCTCAAGGTGCTATGAAGGTCCAAGAAGATGAATGCACCCAAGCATAGTGCACCCTATTCACTTGTTGCTCTATCTCACTCAAACCTTGCACCCTTGCTCCTTGTTGCCTTGAAGAAGAAATCCTTGCACACAAAGTAGCTCTTGTGTGATACCTCTCCAACGAAACAGAGCAATCTGCAATCGGCCAAGGCTAGATCATGCCCACTAGGTGTGCGCCCTCCTCCAAGCAAGTATGAACACCACTAAATAATGAGGGTCTAAGCCTCCTAGAGCCCTCCATGGAAGGAGGCGCCCAAGCTTTTTTCAACCATAGCTTCCATTCCCATCTCCATTGCTCTCCTCTAGCTCTCCAAGTGAACAAAAGAGTGAATGAGCCTCCAAAGGTCCTATGCGCCCCTCATATACTGCCACAAGGAGACCTAAGAGATGGAAGACTAAGATCTCTCCATCCTATCTCTAATCAAAGGTTGAGATCATCCCACAATAATCTCACTCACAAACCCACTTTGGGTTAAGTTCCGTATGTATACTTTATGTCTATTAATTCACCCACTTAGTGATTAATTTGTCACTTTTGCCTTAAGTGACAAAAATTCAATTTTTGACTTAGACAAGTCAAAATTGAATTAGACATGAAGTACAAGGCACATAGTCCCAATGTATTTCCCTCTTGTAGTTAGAGACTCAAAACCACAAGGGGACCACTTCCCAAGGTACCCCAAATCTCAACAGTCTTCTGGTGGATTGGATTGAAGATGAGCATTAGCGATTCCATATATACATTCCTCCTGAGTAACATCATCTGGTGTCCTAAGCTACCAGAGAAGTTTAACCCTAACTAAGACTGGGTTTGTGTTACATTTACTTGGAGAAGAGTTAGACATGGGTGTTAAAGAGATCCCAAGAGGCTTTCAATTGTGAATATTGAGTAGTTATTTGGCATATGTCAATGGCTGACAAAACAGTTTATTGAATTGCTTGGAACTTGAACTTATATAAGGGATCCATTTTACTAAAATTTGGTGCGAACCACAATAGGTCTTATTTTTCTAATAGGGAGAGGGCCTTGCCTTTTAGTTCTAATTTTTGGGCTCTCCTGTAGGAAGGTATGAACTTTTCTTTTCTCTTTATGCTTGGGTAATTAGCCATCAGATGCTATCTGTTCTTTTCTGCTTTCCGTTCATTATCTTTGTTGTACTATTCTAATTTCTATCACGTTTTTGGTTAGTTAGAGAATCTTTGATGGAGTACTGTTCTAAACGAGTAAGTGGACTTTGGAAAGAAATCCTTTGGATAAGCTTTCGTGACGGGGGGACCTATTCCACCAAATTTGCTGAGGAATTGCAGTTAAACCCAACCACAACTGGCCTGCTTATGCAGCTGCATTTGCCCAGGGGGGATGAACATGCCTTTGGGGGTGATTTGAACCTTGGTTGGGAGAATAACAACACCCCTGCTATACCAGTAAACCAAGCCCCTGTTGATAGTTACTAATTTTTTGATTTTGAGCTGGTGAAGCTTAGGGATCAAAGTTCAAGTGCAACTCTATGCTTATTGGGCAACCATATTCTTATCTTGGCTTGGGGGGTCTGCATCAGCTGCTTATGAATTATTTTCATCATGGTTTATTCCCTTACAATTTTGCTCATAGGTGTCTTGGTGACGTGTGGTACTCCATGGCACACCTCCTCTCTAAAATTATCAAAGAAAGCCACTAGAAAGAGGTTGCTTGAACTGTGGGAGCCCGTTACTTACTCCACCTCTGCGTGCCCTGAAGAGTCGGTGGGTACTATCCATATTGGCATTGGCTCATTCCTGTCTGGATTTGTATAATACTAGCAAGCAGCTCAAAATCCTTTCCTTTATAATTCCTGGATATTATGTATTCGTTAGTTTTCTTGAATTTTCAGCCTTTAATTGTCCTCAAAAGGCAGCATAGATGATATGTTTCATATGTCCATGAAGAATTTAGGAAATGAGAAGAGAAGCATGCCTTTTTGATGGTAAACATCCATTATGCTTGGTATGTATTTTATCTTTGATCCTAAAACATAGATATTATGTTTTATTGTTGGTTTTAGGTTTTAACAGCTCTCTCTATGTCAGTCTTTTGAAAATTTTCTAACTACTCCTCCAGGAGCCTTTCTCAGAGTGCTGTAGCCACCTTTCCACTGTTTTCTTTGCCTGCTGAATGTAATAAACAGTTCCGTATATATTTGAACAGTTTTTAGAATTTTGCTACAGGGAAATAATAATTTCTCTGAAATTCTCAATCAGTTAATGAAATGGAAAAAGGTGCCCAAGAATTCCAGTGACAAATTTGGAAGGTGAGAAATACTTGAATCTTGGTTAACATGGTTAAAAGATAATGTTTCAAAATTCAAAATATACCAAGGTTATTCTTGAATGGTGAGAAAATCTAATCTTGAATGGGCATAAAATCTATGTAATGAAGATTAGTAAAGTATGAGGTAAATCTTAACTGATGGCCGACCTATGAAAAACCTTTGGTGCACCGTGCAATAATAGAGATTCACTTCCTTAACTACTTGGCAAATCAACTATTATACATTCACAAGTTGGCCTTGTTTCATGTCTTTTGGGATATGGTTAGAAGCTGCTTCATGATTGATTGGATTTTTTGCAATACAATTTGTTTGTCTACTTATGGGGGTCATTGTTTTGTCCGTCATACACTGGAATTCCAACTTTTTACTGCCATACACTGTTGCTACTATTTTTGTCAGGACGGATGCGATGCCTTGCTGCTTTAGCTCGCTGGGAAGAACTGAGTAACCTTTGTAAAGAGTTTTGGACTCCAGCAGAACCAGCTGCACGACTGGAAATGGCCCCAATGGTTTGTGATATTTAGTTTCTTTTGTTTTTGGTTATTTCATGTTCTTAATGACGCATATGCAGAGGACCATTGTTGATCAGACATGATTGGACTAAGTAGCCTCTACATTTTGATGATTCCACATTTACCACTTTCTTGATTTATTTAGACAATTGTGTTAGGCTGCTAGTGCTGCTTGGAACATGGGTGAATGGGATCAGATGGCCGAATATGTATCTCGTCTGGATGATGGTGATGAAACAAAACTTCGAATGTTAGGGAATACTTCTGGAAGTGGTGATGGTAGTAGCAATGGAGCATTCTTTAGAGCTGTTCTTCTAGTTCGACGTGGCAAGGTTTGTTTTATTACTTTTTTTTAACCTTTGAACCATTGAAATTGGTATTCTTCATACCGACTAGATGCGTGTGGTTGAATTTTACGGGACATGGTGGCTTTTACAGTATGATGAAGCTCAGGAATTTGTGGAGCGAGCTAGGAAATGCTTAGCCACTGAACTTGCTGCTTTGGTAATTCACTATTCCTTGTTGCTCAAATTGAATTTTGTTGTTTTACGTAATCTTTGTTACCAAATGAAGTTCCAAAACTCAATTGTAAAGTTTCTTGGTTGTAATCAACCTTTTTGATAGGTAGAATTGAAAGTGAAAATGTAATGTTCACAACCAAATCTGATGTAAAAATCAGATATGTGGTTGAGGGATTTTGTCAAACATTTGGCATACAAGTTCCCAACTCCCTTGAAATCACTTCAATACTTGCTGTCCCAATTAACTCAAGTTTAAGGGATGAAGTTTATGTCAAACACATCACATGCAACACCTAAAACCCTTCCCAATGAGTGGCTGTTCTGAATTTGTGTTTGCTATTATGTTTATTTGCAGTTGGCTGGTTGACGTGTTTTGTCAAACATTTTGTGTGCAATGGCTGTAACATTCATTTAAGTGTATTTTCTGATGTATTTGGCCCATATTTCTTCATGTAATATATAAGGAAAACACATGCAATGATAACCAAATAAATCAGAAACTAATAGCTATTAAACACCATAAGATAGTACCTACCTCAAATCCTTGCTTTATTTAATATGCACTTGGCTGTCCAACACACTGTAATTTCCAGATCTGAAATATATTTGCTACAGCTGATATATGGCTGAAAAATACATACAAAACGCAGCCGAAGAAAGACAAAGAGTCTACCAATAAAATCCCTCTAACAACAACTCCAAAAATATGTAATTTCTTCAGCAAAGGATGGCCCCAATGACAAGATATGTGCCCTGCTTGGTCTAAATTTGCTCTGACTGAAGATGAGGCTCAATCCACCAATGAAATGGCCAATCTCCTCATAAATAATTCGCCCAAGATGTATAGAACTTGATCCCAACAAGTAGAAACTGATATATCCCAAAAATATGAAGATTTCCACTACCATATGTGCCCCTCCAAGCAATATTTCGCCTTGGGTACAAAATCTCCAAGGTCTAATAGATTAGGAGGTGGAATAGACATGCAAGTGAAGATCTGAGTTATATATCTCTTTTGGATGCTAAATCGAACTTTTCCAAGATCTCTGGTGCGCCCCTCCTGAAGGGAACCCTTCTCACAATTTGCCCTGCTTCACAAATGAATGACTAGAATGGATCTGAATTAAATAGAATGGTGAGGGAGGAATCTTTAACCTCCTTGGCCAAGCTTGGATCATGAACAGATGAATCTTTCACCTCCTTGTTGATCTCTAGGGTTTATTCAGTCAAAACCATCAAAACCCCCAAGTACCTTGAGCTTTCTAGTTAAGAAGCCATACATCAAAATATCAATCAACATAATGAGAGAATAGAAGCCTCTATCTCTCTTTTATACCCCCTTTCACCTTTTTCCATTCAAGTGACTTTTAATTCATCTTTTTGTAACGGAAATCAAGCACACATAGAAACCAAGATAACTTGAACAAGGTTATATGTCTTTATTCAATCAATGAAATAAGAGAGCAAATAGCTTTCTTATATATGTTACAATCAAGTAGAGTCAAACCACTTTATGAATGTGGGATAAAGTGAAAATATAACCTAAAAGCAAATATTTGACCTAAAAGCATATAAATTAACCTAAAGTCACTTTGACTTTATTAATGCCTAAGTCTAATTTCTAATTGACCATTATAAACTAATATTTAATTTAACACCCTCCCTTAATGGTCAATCTACTCACTATACCAAGTTTTTTTCAAAATTTTACATGCTTTTTTGGACCCAAAGACTTGGTGAAAATGTTTGCAGTTTGATCCTCTGTAGGACAATACTGCAGCTCAATAGTTCCATCTTCTACAAGCTGTCTGATGAAGTGGCAGTGTGTATCAACATGTTTGGTACGCTCGTGGAAGACTGGATTCTTGGCAAGTTTCATTACCCCTTGATTGTCACAGAACAAGGGTGTAGGCTCTCTCTGCTGCATCTGCATATCTGATAACATCCTCCTGAGCCAAACTGCCTCGCATGCACCTTTCAATGCTCCTCGATACTCTGCTTCTGTCGATAAAAGGGCGACTGCATGCTGTTTCTTGCTGGTCCATGTGATTGCACCCGTGCCAAGGCTGACGACATATCCAGAAGTGGATTTTCTGTCATCAACAGAACCTGCCCAATCTGAATCTGTATACTCACACAACCTCGGGTCTTTGCTCCTATTGTACAAAATACCAAAGTCAAGTGTCCCTTTCACATATCTTAGCACTTGCTTCACTGCTGTCCAGTGCTCTACTTTCGGCGCTGTCAGAAATCTGGAAATGAAGCTCACCGCGAAACTCAGATCAGGTCTAGTGGCTGTAAGATATATCAAGCTGCCCACTAGCTGTCTGTATAGTGACTCACTGACTGCCTTTGAGTCAGTCTTGGCTGAGAGTTTCAGCCCTTTCTCCATAGGTGTAGAGGAGATTTTGCAATCCTCCATCCTGAACTTATCCAACAAACTCCTGGCATACTTTGCTTGTGAGACAAAAATG
>ML778907.1:499726-543301 GCA_009831015.1 Picea engelmannii | reverse complement strand
CATAAAGGCATAGAAGGCTGCCTCCTTCTCCTCCGTGTGCTCTGCGACATGGGCCTTTTGCTGAGACCCTCCGTGGTTGTGCTTTTGATTTTCCAACCGCTTTCTGCAGTGCTTCTTCATATGGCTAGTCTTGCCACAATAATGACAAGTGATGGTCTTCAGGCTTTTGGTGGCATCCTCATCATTGCTTGGACCAGGTTTCCTTGTCCATTTGCCTTTGCCTTTAGCTTTGGCTGCAAAGGCCTGCTTCTTCCACATGTCCTGCTGCAAGAGCTTATTGGATAGCTCTCCAAACTTCAGGTCTACGTTTGTAGCTGTGATGTTTAGGGTCTCAATGAAGTGCTCGTAGGACCCTGGCAAGCTGTTCAACATGATTACCACCATGTCCTCTTCTACCATCTTCCGACCAATGGCCTCCAACTGCTCCCGGATGTCCTTGATCTTGAGTAAGTGCTCTTGGAGAGAGGCACCCTCACTCATCTTGATCGAGAACAACATATTCTTTAAAAAGAACGCTCGACCCTTATCTGAAATCTCATGGGTCTCTTTCAACTATTTCCAGATCACTGCAACAGTCTTCCCATTCTGAACCTCAGGTAGCATCTCATTTGTCACGGACAATTTGATCAGCATCACAGCCTCTCTGTCTTGGCCATCAAACTTGTCCTGGTCTTTACCTGCAACCGTGGGACAAGGACTTGTGCCCAGAACAACATCTGACAGGCACCGGTACGCAAAAATGGCCAACATGTGTTGCTTCCAGGTATTGTAGTTCTTCCCAGAGAACTTTTGGTTGCCTTCTAACATGATGTTGGTCAATGTAGCCATAGATGATTGTAAAATACTGAACCTAAGAGATAAATAATGGCAAAATACCTGCAATCTGCCCTCAACCAGCTCCAAATCAACCAATTTCTCCTAAAATCTGCTAACTCAAGAAATTAGCAGTAAAAAAAACACCAGGTCTTCGAAGCTGGGCACCAATCTAGGTAAGAACAGACCAATCTGGCTTTTAGAACCGAAAAATCAAATGAACCCGGCTCCGGCTGATCCGAAACCCTTTCGGCTCCTTGAGTGTGCTACACTGGCGATCCCTCGATCTGTCACTGCCGGTAGCAGTCCCTAGGTCTTCATGTGCTCCCAGACTCCGTGGCCCTAACCTCACTCTGATACCATGTAACGGAAATCGAGCACACACAGAAACCAAGATAACTTGAATGAGGTTATTTGTCTTTATTCAAACAATGAAATAAGAGAGCAAATAGCTTTCTTATATAGTTTACAATCAAGTAGAGTCAAACCACTTTATGAATGTGGGTTAAAGTGTAAATATAACCTAAAAGCAAATATCTGACCTAAAAGCAAATAAATTAACCTAAAGTCACTTTGACTTTATTAATGCCTAAGTCTAATTTCTAATTGACCATTATAAACTAATATTTAATTTAACACTTTTAATATTTCTTCATAATTCACTTTATTAATTTAATACCCCTTTTTAGTCCAAAAAGTGATTAATTTGCCCTTATAACTTCTCATGTCACTGAAAGTCACTTTTAATCATTCTATCTTGTAGATATTTTCGTCCTGATTCCAACAAGCTATTATACTAAGGTGTTTCTCCAAAAAACAAGCTCCAAATAGCAGCTTTAGTGTAATTAATTAAAATATGCTCAATAATAACCCAAAATTATGGAAATCGTCGGAATGCAACAAAACCAAGGACAAACTGTGCGGAATGGATCTTGATGATGAAATATGATGAATAAAGTGAGTCGGGCCGCATACAACTCCTCAAAACTGTCTGAGCTCACTATCACTCCCAATTGGCTACTCTGGTAGGCATCCCAAACTGTAACACAAGGGAATCCAAAAATGGGGACATTATAGTCCTCCCTGCTCGAATATTGCTTGTTCTCAAGCAATAGCTGAATCAAACTGTATATGATCCCAGGGTCCCATATCCACCTGTGTGACATGAAGTACTCTCCCCTCAAAACATGGTCCCTCAAAGTGCTTGCCACGCAGGCCCCTAGAATGCTCCTGATCAGTAGAACGATCATGTGTAGTAGATCCTCAGTCAACTCCTTAGGCAACCGCTCTACTCAGATCTCATCTCCATTGACCACTAGACTACCAAACACTCTAATCCCTAGATCCCAAATCAGGATGTGAACTACAGTGCCTTGTAAAGGATAGTCCTGTAAGACATCAACACAAAGAGTCTCCTGAAGATCCCCAACCAATAGAGAAAGTAAATACAGTATCCATCCCTCAAGGAATCCCCCATCCAAACTAGTATCTAAACTACCACTTCCGGTAGTATCCAGATCCCCTGCTAACCAAGAAAATGACCTACTCATTTACCTGATCCTCAACGAAGGATTCCCATTCTTCCACATAGCGTCCTCATATTCATCTGATCTTAAATTCCCCCAACAATGGAAGGAATCAATCATGAACGTCCCCGAAATTCCCATGTGCTCTAGAAGAGCTCCAAACACTACATCACATAACTCTGATGGTGCCATACCATTTATCTTGGTGCCTACTGAATTGTAAACCTCCGACTGAAGTGTACTAATAGCTATGCTGTCATGTCCATGATCACTAAACTCGACCACCCTGCCAACTCACACTGCTGCATGCGGTGTCTCATACTTCGGTAATATCCCTATGATGTTAGCCCTACTATATAGGTCTAGTACACCAGGGTCGAGAGATGCTAGCATACTCTCCCAACTTTGCTCTAAAACGAGGATGGCTAAGGAATCATGCCCTGACTCGTGATGCTGACATACCATGTATGCCGCCATATGCCTCATGACATCATCCTCGAGATCCTCCGAGGAGAACCTCTCTCTGATCTGCTGATGGGTCCTGAAATGTCCAAGCTGTCCAACCATAGGTACATCATGTACGGTCCTCAAGATCTCTGTCGCTGTCGGCTGTGACCATACATCCTACCAACTGACCTAATAGTCCTCATCGGAAGCATCTGTCCTACTATGCTCCCCGTCCTCATCTCGATGAGACTCTGAACCTATATTAATCCCTGAAATATCCTTTGTCCCACGGCTGAGGATACACTCCATCAGGCCCAAGGCCTTATCTGACTATCTCAAGTGAACCTCCCCTATCCTGCTGCATGTAATGGAGTATCCCCTGTTAGGAGGTCGTTGTCTAATAACTCTCCATGTCCCATTCAACTGGCTATCTTCCCCAATGTTGCTGTATATAATGAAAGTTTCGGGGAAGGCTAACCGAAATGCATGCAACTGTATGTAGGACTGGGAAGTATCATATGTGCTGGTCAACCCCAAAGACTTGACCAAAAACTCATCCATCGACATCCAAGGTGAATAGTCGACTGGACTCCACACTAATTTCATGCCATCATGTACAACGACAGGTGACTCCACATATTGATGGTCAATCACACTCCCCCTATCATCACTCATATGACTGATGATACTGAGAAGGTAATCTCCCAGAATCATGTGCTGCTGTAAAGGAGAGGATCGCTTTCCACGTAAATCTCCATGCTCCACCAAGTATGTCTCCTGTATATCCATGCAAGCTTGTGTATTTGCCTGCATCATCATGTATCCTAAGTGTACTATTGGGTCAACCTCTACATGGATGTCAACTAATCCTGGAACCCAAATGGACGTGTCTTCATATCTGCCCCTGGCTCTAGAATCCCCATGTGTATGTGTAGGACCAATTCTGTCAGAGCTCCTCATGAATGGTGGTCCCTGTGACACATGAACATCCTCAAGCGTCTCCTGGTCACATCTCTCTATAATCATCATTGATCCTGGGTATCCCTCACGCTCCTCCGTCAATTTTCACTCCTCTATCAAACCACCAACATCCTCTAGTGATGTAGTTGAAGTATATATTTGACTCTCTGCTGAGATATATGTAGTGGATCCCTGACTAGCCTCCTCAAGGAGCTCCTCAAATCTGGACTTTGGTTCTTGAAGGGTTGTTTGTGTGCCTTTCAAGAATCCATGTGTCCTCTAGTGATGTAGTTGAAGTTTATATCTGACTCTCTGCTGAGATATATGTAGTGGATCCCTGACTAGCCTCCCCAAGGAGCTCCTCAAATCTGGACTTTGATTCTTGAAGGGTTGTCTGTGTGCCTTTCAAGAATCCATGTGTGCTCACCAACTCATGGGTGAGTCAGTCCACCTCAGTCTCCTTCTCCTTTAGCGCCCCATGATACATCTTGCCAACCTCCAAAATGTAATCTTTATCCATAAGTAATTGTTAGTAGTCAGTCCTCATCACAGTGACTCCCTCCCTGAGTGTCTGAAAGTCATCAATGGTGAGCTCCCCATCCAAACTATCATGTGCCATCGTGGCCCTCAAACAATACTTTGCCACCAACGGATGTGTATCATCAATGTGTCTAATGGCTGCCACAATCATGTCCTCTCTGAACCTCATCTGTCCTGCCAAATGCCGTGACTCCTGAACACTGCCTTGGTGAAGTGCTACCTCGTGACTCGCATTGCTAATGTCAACAGTGGAATCCTCATCAACACACTGGACAAAACCCCCCGGGGAAAACCAGTTTGAGATATATGTATATATATGAATTGTCCCAAGCATGGAATACAACAAGGAAGTAAATACAATGGAACCTGTACACTTTGCAAGCTCCTCTCAAGCTATGCAAGCAAGCTCCTTGAAGAATGCGCCCTTCCCCTTGCTTGACCAAGCTTGATGAACTAGTGCACCCTTGACCTTCCTTTGGTTGTTTGAGAAACCCTTGCAAGCAAATCTCCCTTTGAATGCTGCCTCAAACCTCCACCAACCAGATCTTCTCTAGCCTCACTCCAACATGTGCCTGCAAGCTTGTGCCCTCTCTCCTCAAGTGTGCCCTCCAACAAGCAATAACACTCACAAGCAAATAATGGAGCGTCAAGCCTCCTTGTGCCTTGCATGAATGAAGGTGCCCAAGCTAGCTCCAACCAATGCTTCCATTCTCATCTCCTTGCTCCTCTCCAAACTCCGCAAGTGAACAAAACAAGAATGAATGCCTCTCTCAACCATTGCACCCCTCTTTAGCCATCCTTAGCCAAACCTAGATATTGATGGCTAAGATCATCTCTTGCCATCTCTAATCAATGGGTGAGATCTTCTCACAAGTATCTCACTTAGAAAACCACTTTTGGTTAAGTTTCCTAAGTTTGCCTCATGTTCCTTAATTCACCCACAAAGTGAATTAATAGTCACTTTTTGCCTTAAGTGACATATTTCAGTTTTGACTTAAATCTGCTAAGTCAAAGTGAAATTATAACATAAAGTTAAAGTACAAGGGTCAAATCATTTCCCTCTTGTGGTTAGAGAGACAACCACAAGGGGACCACTTCCCAAGGTACCCCAAAACTCAACATCACCAAGCTGAAATATTAAAAATTGGAAGACTTTTCCTCATCCCTCACATACATAAGCTCTTCAATTTAGCTATCCAACAAGGCTTTCCAAAACCTTGGACTCAAAGCCTCATTGTACCTATTTTTAAAAGTGGGGATAAAGGCAATCTCGTTAATTATAGGACCATTATGATTAGCCCCATTTTAGCTAAGCTACACAAAAGTATTTTGGAAAAAAAAATCGGCACATGGCTAGATAGCCATGGAAAAAGAGCTAGAGGCTAGGCTGGGTTTAGAGGCTACCATTCCACTGTGGACCACCTTGCTACATTTAGGATCATTACAGAGGAGTGTCGTAATGATAAAACCGATCTCTATTGTTGTTTCATTGATTTTAGAAAAGCTTTTGACACTGTGCCCAGGACTAACCTCTGGAATAGGTTAGAAGAGATGAAAGTCCCTTTCGACTTGAGAGCTGCTGCAGTAAGGCTATATGAGAAAGTTATTGCCAAGCTTAGGAACATTGAGGGTAGGTCGGAGGAAATTAATTGTAATATAGGAGTCAAGCAAGGTTGTCTCCTATCCCTTACCCTTTTTGTCATCTATATTGATAAGTTAGAAGATTGTTTGCAGGATGTAGGCTGTGTTGGCCTGAATCTTGCTAGTATAGTCATCATTCTCCTTTATGCTGATAATATTGTTCTTATGGCGAAGAGTCCCTATGACCTAGGTAAGCAACTAATAACCCTCACAGATTTCTGCTCTAGCATGGGCATGACTGCGAACACTAACAAAACAAAGGTTATGATAATTAAATCCAAAAGGATCACCTACGATACTTTTGTTTATGACAACACTAGCTTGGAGGAAGTTCCTTCATACAAGTATGTTGGAATCGATATCCACCACAAGCTCAATTGGAACTATAGCGTTGAATAAAGGATAAATGGAGGGTGGAAAGCTTATTATGGGTTCGAAAACAATTGTAAATCAATAGACCTTTGGCTTTGGGATAACAAGAAACTCCTCTTTCACACTCTTGTCACTCCAGTTATCTTATATGGATGTGAAGTTTGGGGTTGCAGTGTATCTAGAGAATCCTGGAGAAAGATAGAACAATTCTAAAATAATTTTATAACTTATAATCTTAAAATTAAGGGCAATACACCCTATCCTATCCTATCCTCCTCATAGAAGCAAGCCTTTGCTCCATTGAGAGCATTACTATGATTAGATACCTAACATACAAGAATAAGATAAACATGGATGAAAATAGGCTCCCCAAAATTGCTTCAAACTCTAGCCAAAACCACCAACGGCTCAAGCGGGGAGGGCATAAAGATGCCTAATCTTGGCTAAATCATTGGGGAATACAAGAAGAAGCCGTCATGCATAATATCGATAATATTACAAATATTATCACCTTTAAATTTAAGGAGAATATGTGGTGTGATAAAGAATTAGTGGATAAAAGGAAATTAAGATATTACAAGGAGGTGGTCAACCCTAATTTAGAAGATCAAAATTACTTCTCAGTTTTGAAAAGTGTAAAGAAGAAAATCAACATTGCTAAAATAAGAACAAACTTTCACGAGCTACATAGTGAAACTGAGTGTTGGACAACACCCAAAACACAATGGGATGAAAACTTCTTCACCTTTGTGACACTAAGCAAGTAGAAGATGAAAAACACTTCCTCTTGGATTGCCCTTCCTATACCCATATTAGATCCCAATTTAAAAAATATTTGCCACATTATGGACCTTCCTAACCTCACAAGTCATCAAAACTATGGTGATCTTGGAACACTTATCTCAATGCTTTTTGAGCATAGAAATACAATTTTAAAGAAATTGAAGTAATCTCTTACCTTCTTAAGGTCTGGTAGACCAATTGGTCTCAATGGACGTTAATCATCATCATCATCATCAGCAGTCCAAGTTAATACAAAACACTAAAAAAAAGTGAACTCATATAAATTGTTTTCATGATTGAAGTAATATCCGTTCTTACTATAATATAGTGAAATTCAATGTTTTTTTCTCTACAATTGTATGCATCTTATATTTTCCTAACTCATTCCATTCCAGTGCTTATCATATAAAATGATAATTAATTTGACTGAAGATTATCATGTTCTGAAACATATCTTCTTAGATCTGTCCTCCTCAGAGGATTTTACTTTTGAGGATATGAGGTAATACCACAGTAGATGCTGTGTTTGATGGTATTAAGTTGGAACTTATTTTCTGCAGATGCTGTGGATATTAAGAATCTCTAATACATCTTTTGGATGTTTGCTATATTCCCCATTTCTGTGCCGGATTTAGTTGTAGTTGAATTTGAAATTTTGATATTAATTTATTTTATTTCTGATTTTTTCAGCAGGGCACTGTTAGTTGCATGTAAGATGCTGAAGACTTAATTGAGCCATATTGTGATTTTGGGATGCAATAATAAACTTTTTAAGCTTAATTTCATATTAGGTACTTGAGAGCTATGATCGTGCTTACAACAACATGGTTCGTGTACAGCAGTTGGCAGAGTTGGAAGAGGTACTTTTTCATTCTTAGTATCTGCATGAGTTTTAGCTTTTATTATTATTGACTTCTATGTATATTTTTAACATATGCGTCAAACTTGAAGAGTAAGATTTGGGACAATTTGTACTCTTAGTTTTTCTTCTTGTTTGAACTTATTTGTTGATTTATGATGTCTATTACAGGTCATAGATTATAACACAATGCCCATCGACAATGCTGCTACAGAAGGACGACAGGCATTGATCCGTAAAATGTGGATTGATCGGATACAAGGAACCAAACGAAATGTTGAGGTTGATATCGTTTTGACCTTTAGGGGTCTGTTTTATTTCCTACTTCGTCTGGTCACAATTTTTATTCTGGGCACACCTTTTGCAGGTTTGGCAAGAATTACTAGCTGTTCGTGCTTTAGTTGTTCCACCGACAAAGGACATAGACACATGGTTGAAATTTGCTTCTCTTTGCCGGAAAAGCGGTCGTATTAGTCAAGGTCGTTCCACCTTGGTCAAACTGTTGCAGGTAAAGTGCTTTCAATCATTACTTGCTTCATAATCTATAAAATTTTGGAAAGAATTGGCTGATTTTCTTGGCAATCATGTTGCAGTATGATCCAGAATTGGCTCCTTTAAAAGCTAGATTCTCAGGTCCGCCTCAAGTTATTTTTGCATATTTAAAGTATCAATGGTCTCTTGGAGAAGATACTAAACGGAAGGAAGCATTCCATCGGTTGCAAGTACGCAAAAGTTTCCCTTCACTGCAATTGGATTGGCTGGATTCTTATGCTAAAGTTTCTCTTCACTGCAATTGGAATACCTGGATTCTTCATTGCTTAAATATATTTCATTGAACATTCCATATTTCATTGATTTATGATGTTGCTAATGAGTTATTCTTTCTATTTGTTTCTTGAAGGATTTGTCAGTTGAGCTTGCTGGACATCCACATTCATCGGCATCTATGTATATGTATCCCATTGCAGCATCAAACTCTATTAGCTCTTCAAGTTCTGGAGTTTCTCTCCTTGCTCGAATATATAAAAAACTTGGAACCTGGCACTGGGCACTAACGCCTGTATTGGATGAAGACTCCATACATGGTGCTGCTACGTTCATTAACCTTACCACAACAGTTTGAGGCCTGAAATATCTACTTATTTTGAAACAGTTACACATGTAAATGTGATATCTTACTAATCTATTTTCATGATATGGGTGTTTTCAGAGATTCGTATTGCATTTCAAAACGCCACGGAAATTGCTGGAAAATGGTCAAAATCGTGGCACAAGTGGGCATTGTTTAATACTGCAGTGATGTCCCATTTCATCCATAGAGGCCTTCCTGCTGTGGCCAGTCAGTATGTTGTTGAAGCTGTAACAGGATATTTTCGTTCGATAGCATTTGGTGCAAATACAAAGGGGGGTGATGAAAGTTTGCAGGTATGGGAATATAGGAGTAGCCTAGAATTTTGGTTTAATTATATTTGCATCTATTTTGAGTGTAAAGAAAAACACGTGGAATGAAGATGAAGGAGAAACACAGGAAAGTGCTCTGTGAAAAATATTTGAAAATAGGGTTCCACTAGTAAGTAAAGGTTAAATTTGAGTGTTTTTGTTTAAACTGCAATGCAATCTACATAACAAAAGATGGATTCCATGAATTTTAAGCAGCAAATATTTTCTGGTTAAGGTGGGTTCCTAAATTCAGGGAGACTTTGAAGTTTAATAATAGTATATAGTAGAATGGTTTTTCCAGAGAGGACAAGGATCAGGTTGTATACTCATCTGATAATGGGCCGTTCTATGTTCCTTTGCCCTTCTTTTGTGAAAGTGTTTTCATAACCATTTCTAGGATCTCATCCAAGATGCACCTTTGGAATACGATTTTCAGGGCCACTGTCCTCTACAGATATGAGATATGGGACCAAGTTTGTTTCATGATGATTGTGCTAAGTTAAAGATAGTCTAGACCCTCCTTCTCAGGGACATGATCTGATGGGAGCACATTGTCCCCTAGTGCAACGTTCAGGGGGATTTCAGGGCCCAGCCTCTTTACCATGAGGCCATTTTTTGACAGGTCTCATTGATTCACAGATTCGGGATTTTTGGGGTCTTGGCCTTTTGGCATGATATGTATCCCTACCTAGCATTTTGTTCAGCCACCCCCCCAGGCTGCTCTCAGTGTGTGTTTTCAAAGGTCTCTAAGTTATTCCAGTGAGTGGTCAATCTCTCTAGAGCATTTTCCCCATTTCAGATACTCTATAGATATGCTAGGTCAATAACTTGTTAATTTTCAGACCATGGTATGCAAGGTCTGCACTCAGAAACTAAGCCAGAAATCTAAGTAGATTAAAACTTTAAAAGCCAATTAAAACATTGCATCTGAACTACTTTAATCAGCTAACACATATTGCTGAAAATAAGAACAGAAGAAGTACACTAGATAGAACTGTTGATGTTTGGACAACATCGGGAAGACATTCTTCCATATATATATATATCATATAATATATGACATGATATTTATAATACAAGGTATAAATATATATAATAAAAAAGTAGTTATTTATTATCCAAGGGACGCATCCTTTCATGGATGGTCACCATATGTTCTATATATATGGAACACTCATCATTGTAATAATACAATCAATCTCATATTATCTCATTTAGCAAAAATCAACATGGTATCAGAGCAGGACTGGGCGTGACTCCTTCACGGGAGAGCCCAGGAAGATGAGAGTAGAAAAATTAACAAAAAGAAGTTTGGTTATAATAATCTGAATCTCACAGATTAAATATAAGCATTGGAAGATGCGATGGTTAAAGAAGAAGGGAACAAATCTGACACAAAGATGGTGCTGGACGGTCCAGAGAAGAGCCGAACAAAATATCTGATTTCCCTGGGCAATAAATAATGAAGCTCTGGTGGTATTCTATATATTAAAATGACAATGTGCATACATGCATTGACGGATCTTTAGTGAGCGCCTGTGTTAAGTTTTTATTGTCGTTAATAGGTTAATTCCAAATTACTTGAGCATTTAATGCATTTCCAAAACAACAACATAAATAGGATCACTGAAAGAAACACAATCACAAGGTACGCAACATTTTATCCTGGGAAACCCTCATGGGGGAGAAAACCCAACAACAACTTCCTCAAAAATAGATTGCCAATACAATGCCGAGACTAAGACCAAAACACCAAGAATAAACTGAGGCCGAGCATGCGCCTCTCTTCTCCTTCCTCYTGCAACTGCAACTGCCTTCAAGATATGCGYAGTAGATGAGTGAGTGTGAGAGTTTGTAAGTGAGGCACCATCCTCACATATAAATACTAGTTGAGGAGGTGCTAGGGTTATGTCTCTTCACATGGTAGGGCCGACTTCTTCTAGAAGTGGTTAAAACCACTTTATAAACACTAGGGGCCGACTTTACAAATACCACCATATAAATATGGTTTGACCAATCCACAAAAGGGGATTTGATCTTATACAAGACCCAACATGATCAATCCACAAAAGGGGATTTGATCTATACGATAATAACTCAAATATAATTAGAATATTCTTTGAAGTTACAATATTTCAACARCCTGTACGCCAATAGAAGCGTAGCATGTGCTCACAACTATATCATGCMCATTCCTCATCCTTTGGCTTTGAGTTTGAGTTGGCGGCCAAATTGCGTTACTTATTGAAGAMCAAGAAATGGTGGAGCGCACCGGTGATGGTTCCGGTCGTGCTGTAAGGGAAAGTAGCAACCTGTTGCTGGAATGAAGCGGATGGAGGGTCTGCCTTCATTCTGCCACTTAGATCATTGTGGTAGCGCAACCGTATATTAGAATTCCTCTTGCTGTCTACATGGTTTAGAGGTGGTCGCTTACACCTCCTTGAATTGGAAAATTAATGTGATCACTATAGACTTCCTTTGAAGTGAGAAGTAGTGACAAATCCTCTTAGTTGAGATCACATGAAGCTTGTGTCAATGTGTTGATGTTTGAGGCAGCATCATGAGACATTTTCCCGGGTCCTGTGTGGACTAGTAGGGGGGGAATGTAGACTTCATCCTGACGTGCCTTAGATGGTCAGATGAAGGAACCAAGACATTGGTTTCACGAGGAAACCTCGATATGTCTTGGGGGACATTGGTTCCATGGGGGAACCTCGATCAAATAAATATGTAAGGAGCTTGTAAAGCCACACTGCTTCGCAGACTGCCACACTCAATGCTATATGCTCTGCTTTTGCAATATTCAAAGCCACAGAGCTCTGTTTCCTGCTGCACCAGGAGACCATAGCAGACCCCAAGGTAAAACAACAACCAGATGTGCTCTTCCGGTCCACTGCGCTCCCTGCTCAATCTGCATCGGCATATCCCTGCAATCTCATGTCTACAACGGAGGCATATCTCAGGCCATATCCAACTGTGCCTCGTAGATATCTCAATACATGCTTCATTGCTATCCAATGAGTCTGTCTCGGCTGACTGATGAACTGACTAAGTACATTCACTGCATAGCATATTTCAGGTCTGGTGTTAACCAGATACATCAATGATCCAATCAACTGTCAGTATAGATGTGGATCAATCTCACCTGAGTCAGTAGAAGCCTCGTTCATTTTCTTCAGATCCATCACCATCGATGTAGGCATGGATTTGCAGTCTGTCATACCGAACTTCTTCAATATCTCGACTATTTATTTTCCGTGACTTAGGAAAATCTCATTAGTCCTTTGCCATACTTCTAGTCCCAAGAAGTAGTGCATCATACCCAGATCGTTCATCTCGAATTTAGAAGTCAATGCTCGCTTGCATTCGACAATAAGTCTTTTTGAACCGGTGAGGAATAAGTCATCAACGTACAGGACCGAGATCAAGCACTCGTCACCAACAACGTGATAATATAGGTTTGGATGAACAACACTTTTGTTGAAGCCCAAACTCATTAGGAATCCATCCATCTTCTCATACCAAGCACGAGGTGCCAACTTTAGTCCATACAGGGCTTTCTTCAACCATTGAGAAAGGCTGTCTTTACATCCATTTGATGTAGTTTCCAACCCATGGATGCAGTTAGTGCAATGATAGTACAGATGGAAGTATATCGGGCTACTAGAGCAAATGTCTCCTCATAATCAATTCCCTCCACCTGTGAGAATCCTCTGGCTACAAATCTTGATTTGTACTTCTCGAAACTTCCATCAACTGCATGCTTGATCTTATAGATCCACTTGGAAGTCACTACAAACTTCCCTTCTGGTCTCGGAACAATATCCCACACATCATTCTTTATGATGGACTGATACTCTTCTGTCATGGCATCTTGCCATACCTGCTGACCTGCTGCTTCTCCATGACAAGAAGGCTCAGTATCAATGATGTGGCTCATGGACGAAACATAGCTCGAAAATCTCTGTGGTCTGTTGCTCTCTCGGAATGTGCCTTGAGGCACTGCATGTCCCTCTGCCTCTTGTAGAGTCTGTCGAGCCCAGACAAGACTTTTATGGCCTACTGCAATGTCTCTGGGAACATCAACTGGAGCAACTGGATCAACTGGAGCAACTGGATCAACTGGATTGACTAGATCAATGGCTGTCTCCCTCTAAACTGCTGAAGGGAGAGAAGGTACTGTCTCGCTGTCATTCTCCATCTGAGATTCTCTGGATCTTCGAAATGCTATCTCTTCCTCAAAGATGACATCTCTGCTCACCTCAATCTGTCTCTGACTAGAGATGTAGATATGGTATGCCTTCGAAGATTCACTGTATCCCACAAATGTACCCTTTCTGCTTGAAGGGTCTAGGTTGGACCTCTTCTCCTTGGGTACATGAAAGTATATTGGACAATATCCTGAAGTGTCCAACCTCAGGCTTCACTCCGGTGAAGGCTTCTTTGGGAGTCATGTTCTTCAAAATCTGGTGAGGACTCCTGTTCTGAACATATGCTGTCATGGATGCTTCTGCCCACAGAATCATAGGTAGATTCTGATCATGTATCATTCCTTGGTTGCCTCAATGATGGCTCTGTTCTTCCTCTCTGCAACCCCATTTTGCTGAGGGTTGTAAGGAACGGTGTACTCCCTCTTGATCCCTGCCTCAATACATAAATCATTGAAATCCCTGGAGGTGTACTCTCCTCCATTATCTGATCTTAGCACCTTGATCCTCCTTCTGGTCAGGTTCTCAACCTGAGCTTTGAATTCTTGAAATCTCGCAAGGACTCTATCCTTAGTCTTCAAGAAATAAATCCATGTCTTCTGAGAGTGATCATCAATGAAGAGCATATAGTACAAATATCCGTTCAAGGAAGCAACGATCATGGGTACACACAAATCTGAATGTATCAAGTCCAAGATCACCTTGGATCTGCTGTCACTGCTCAAGAAGGACCCCTTGACATTCTTTCCAAGAGCACAACCTCTGCAAACACCATTATGCTGAACTTGTATCTCTGGAAGTCCTGTTAACATCTTTCTTAGAGAGGGAATGCCTCTATATTGAATATGAGCAAGTCTCCTATGCCATAGCTCACACAAGCTCTTAGTATCATGTAACAAGGCCTGGACTGGTCGGACAATCAACCTGTATAAGCTGTTTTCTCGAACACCAAATACTCAGGCATAATCCATATGTGAGTTCTTGTGCCATGCAAGAACTTTTCCTTCTGAAAAGGTAACCTTGTAGGCTTTATCCTCTTTGGCAGAAATGGAGACAAGGTTCCTTTTCATCCCAAGTACATATAGTACCTCACTTAGCTAAAGGGGTATGTCATAATCTAGTTGGAATGTAGAAGTTCCAATCCCTTTCACATTATATCTGGCATTGTCTCCAAGTACAACATGTAGACTGGTCTCTTTCTCAACAAGATCTGTCAGATGATCTCTATATCTGGTCATGTGCTTGGAGGCACAAGTGTCAATTAACCAAATATCATTATCAGTAGGAACCGTACCTGAGAGTGCTGATATGAATAAGAAGGCTTCATCTTTGATGTCTTCATCTCTCTGATGTGGCTCTAGATCAACATCAACAGTGGAGGCAAGTTGTCTTTCTTTCTCTTCATCGGTAGCTGTCTTTGGTAAATCCTCTTGTATCACACTCAATAGGTCATCCTCTTCCAAGGTGATCTGATGTGTTGACTTCTAGAAACTGAAGTTGCTTGATCCTTCAAGCCTATCATCCACCAAGGCTCTGTTTCTCATGGTTTGTAGATTCTTCCAAAAACCGTTAGCAACTAGGCTAGGAAACCTAACTGCTGGCTGGCTAGGAAACCTAACTGCTAGGCTAGTCTAGCAACCTTAGGTTTCGTTGGACTTATGTTTGCCAACAATAAGCCTTGAAAGTCAGAAGAACACTGGTGAGCTGAAAAACTCCTTCAATGGGCTGCAAAAACCATAAAGCCAAAATTCTGTAAAAAATTGTGGAACACTAGGGCCAAAAATCCAAAATTCTCGGAATTGCAATCTGAAAGTTGCTGGATGTGCGTTGAAGGAGGCCGTACACTCCTATGCAAAAATCAGCCCCAACGTTTCAGTGGAAGGTGCTAAAACAACCAAAAAGGAAAGGGTCGTACTTTTTTTCGGAAACCCTAGGAGGGTCGTACGGTTCTGCAGAAGAGAGGATGAATGACTTTGAAAGCTTGTGCAATGGCTCTTTCAAGTCCTAAGCTCTGAAACCATGTTGAATTTTCAACAAGATCGACCTCACACATCATCTCATATAAAAATTCAACATAGTATCTGTTGAATTTTAATGCTTAGCTCATGCACATGTAGTTTATTTAATTTAGCATGTACTTGATCCATAAACTATGTAGTATTAACATACACAAGTGTTGCAATAACCAAGATCACAGGTAGAATAATCATGCACAAGAACACAAGAAGTATCTTGGGAAAACCGTACTCAATCAAGTGAAAAACCCAACAATCCTTTGCTATATTCTCAAGAGAAGATTCCCCACACCATAAACCTTAGCACACAACAGGGTGCTTACGAAACCTAGAAACTAGCGCCCAAGAGAGGTGCGCACTTCAGTCGTACAAGTGCTTGCTGAAATTATGAGATGACAAGTGAGTGAGTGTGATCCACAATGGGGATCCACTCTTATTTATACAAGAACCGACACAACAACAGGTGTGTCTATTGGCACAATAGGGCTGACCTCATTAACTCAATAATATAATTAATCATTACACAATGTTAATTATCTTTCACATGGTGGGGTTGACTTGTACCCTTCACAACATAATTAGGGTTACAAGTAAATCTTACTCTCAGACAATATAGCAAGGATCTCTCTCATCCTCTAGTGCTCATCCACTAGTGCTCAACCAATAGCCAAGAAAAACCAAGATAGGTGCAAAGGGAGAGGGAGAATGCTCATAGCTAGCAAAAATTTCAGTCCAATAGCCTCTCCCAATGGAGAGTTATGTCTTATGTGAAAATGAAATGAGGTGATCTCCATTTATATCATCCTCCTAAACATAATTTGTCCACAATTGCCCATAATATTAGGGTAAAACACAAGACAAGGGGATAACAACCCTTGTCTTTCCCCTTTATAATAATTTTACACCATTTTTCACATAGAAGACCCTAAAACAAAGGTGACGTCATCCCTTGAAGGAGGATGTTTTGGCAAATTGAGCAAGTCGTTGGAGCTGGGCTGCAAAGTAGGGCTTCCAAAAGCCATGTGGAAATCATCCAGAGCCTCTCAACCTCAAAATGCCATGTGTCATGCTCTGATTCATCATCAACCACCATATGCCCCTCAAATGTGATGTCATGCCCTTTGGGAGTGATGTTTTGCCCCTTTTGGGCAAGTCGTTTGGCATGCAAAGTGTGGGCTATGTCTATCCAGCTGTCTCCTAGGCCTTCGAAAGCATCTCTTTGTCGTCTGGCATGTGGGCCTATGCCATCCATCCTGTGGGTTGCTTGCCCCATGGAAGCCCAAGCTGGGCTTATTCTTCCAAAACTGGCCACCAACTTGTCCCTGCAAGACAAACGAATACGCCCTCCAAGGATCTCAAGTCAAAGCATCATGATGAGTAAATCAAGTTAATAAAAGAGCCATCAAAGCATGTATACCAGGACTACATCATACAAACATGTGCTTAAGAAACTAGACGTTTTGCCAAGTTTGGTTGTGGGAGGGTTGGCATGCTACTCTTTTCAATGGATCAAAACCCCTAAGTCTAGGAACAACCCTATCTGAGTCTTGTGAATGAAGTGGAATGGATGGGGGAAGTACTCAATGGGCATGGGGTTCTTGATATGCAAGGGTCCATAGTTTCTCATTTATGGGTGCCTTTGTGGAGGGTGTGCTGCAACTTTGTCCAAAATGCATTTTTTCCAAGCTCATCAATTGCCTTTATCTTTCTTTCTTTGTATTTTCTTTCAATGTAGCATAGGGTGAGTTGGAGGCCGTTGCCCTAGCGTGGTGACCAGATAACGACAGTGTCACCCACAAGTACTTTCACGGAAATGAGAAGGTTGGCTCGTGATGAGACCCCCTTTCCCTCAACCATACAACTGAGAGCCATTACCTTGGTGTGATGGCCATAAATGGTAATGTCATACCATTAGATACCCATGGACGTGATAGGCTGGCTCGTGATCAGACCTCCCTATCCTCAACTGATTCTTTAAGCGTCTTTATTTATTCTTTTCATGGGATCCTTATTTTCTCGCGGAGAAGCTTTTCATTGCTTTCTCGAGATCCAGTGGGCAAAGCATCTAGAAGGTTCTTTTATTAGGCTTTTATCTTTTGCGAGCTAACTCTCCTCTGGGCCTTCAGCCCCTTCTTTCCATGAAATGAGGAATGGTCCCTTCTAGGGTCAATCTACCCCAAAATTCCAAGAGATGATGTCATGAGGGGAAATAATGATGGAAAGTGGTGATTATGGTTGGGAGTGGCATGATGACTGATCAAAGGAATCTCCCAGAAACACCCCATCCTAAGGGTGACCATCTACTTGAGTGCCCCAAGCCAACCACCAGCATTTAAACAAGGTAAAAGGCATAGTTTCCAAAGAAAATGTCTCATAATAAAAAATAACCTCTGATACACTAGCTAGGATGCCTCAAATATTAAAATGATACCCATCATCATACCTGACATGTAACACATGGAGCAAGACCCAAGTGACCTGTGGTGGCAAGCTGGTGTGCATGATGACCAGGTGCTGGATAACTATGATGGCAATGTGGGTCTCTGGCTGTGCAAAAGGGATACTACTGGTCATGTGGCCTCTCGGCACTCCATATCTGCAACCTGAGGGCCTCGAGACGTAATCTCCTTAGTTATCCACAGAATGAGGATAACAGTGCCAACCAACACTATCAAAGAGCATACCAGACTTCCTCAAGAAAGTGTTTTCCGATCAACAGATCTCTGTAAGAAGTGCTTTGAGACCAAAGCTTTTCAGTGGGGGAAGGACATGTAATATACCTAGGGTATAATAGTAATATAAAGAACATATAATTTAAAACACACACACACATATTATTCATATATATGCTGGTTTATTAATCTAATCTTCCTGAACAACAATGTAATTTCATCAGTAGCACCAAAACAATGACATGTCTTGAATTAGGCTAATACTGTGATTCTTGTTCAATGTCAATATCATGTTCGGTTTTGTCTATTGATATTATTTCTCTTGTTATTGATATTATTTACTATTGTCTAATAAATTGTCACACAAAAGATTGCAGGTATATTTTAACTTTGAATGTTAGAAGCAGTTGTTTTCTTGATCGATTCAAGCATTGTGTTCTGATTAGTTGTGATGTTTCTCCAGGATATCCTTCGACTGCTTACTTTATGGTTCAACCATGGGGCTACTGCTGAAGTGCAGATTGCTTTGCAAGAAGGATTTTCATATGTTAATATTGATACCTGGTTGGTAGTATTGCCTCAGATAATTGCAAGAATTCATTCAAACATTCCAGCTGTAAAAGAATTGATTCAGTCACTTTTGGTGCGAATTGGAAGAAGCCATCCGCAGGTTTGCTTACTAATAATCTGTTTCTTCTTGACTGTAAATTTTCAGTAAACTATACTTATAAATCTCAGTATTTAAGTTGTGAAATACTTTTTTGTCACTCTTTATATATGTTGCACTGGTTTTTGGGATGGGGGGATGCATCCCTGGGATGGCTAGAGTCCTAGACCGCACCCCCCAATTTTTCAGGGGATGGCAATATATATATATATAAACATTTTTAGCTGCTTGTAAGTATAACAGTCTATACTATACAGTAGTATGCACAGACCTTACACTTACCAGTTTTGAAAAAGTTTGGGAAATTAAGAAAAGGGCCGAGTGACATTTTATTATTGGCCCTTGGACATGAGAAAAATGTAATTTAACTTTATGAAACTTGAGTTTAACCATTTTCAATTTGCAATAAGGTCCATGAAGGGTCTACGAGACAAAGAACTGTCACTATGGCTGCTTTTCTTCCTCATACTTCTTGTTAATGGTGATTATGTTGAAACTTGAAAGGCATTCCCCTCTCAATAGGTTCTGCATATTTTTATGGATGCGCAGAAAACCACTACAAAACACTATGGGATATACAAGCATGCATTCTATAAAGAATTTAGATTCATATTTCAGATTAAGAAGGTGATTAAGAAGTTGAATTCTATCCGGGTCACTACTATCTGATTGTTTTCACAGGGTTTGGGGTTGGGATGGTGGAAGAACTGGACTTGAATAACTCTTGGATACCCATGTACAATCTGTAAAAGCTAAGATGACCCCCAAAATGAGAAGAACAAGAGCAGTAACCACAAGGATCAACCCTTTGAGATGTTGCGTTTCTTAATTTTTTGACTTCGAGGCTTTGCTTTCAGTAATGTTGTTGCTGAAAAAACAATAGTTGAATCACCAGAAACCCATATCTAAACCCATCATACATAACCCATGTTTTGAGCTGCAACTTGTACAGCAGATTTAGATTCAGTGTAATATGAAAAAAATGGATGGGAAAAATGATCATATTGTCCAATCATCAATGTCCATTGTCAAAACTGAAGATACATGCCTGGAATATCATCGAAATATGCCCAAAACATCTCTGAAATCTGCCCAGAACGTCCCTGAAATCTGTTGGGAACGTTACTGAAATCTGCCTGGAAGGTCTTGGGGACGTCCAGCAAGTCCCCGAGTTCCCATCAATTTGGGCACGTTTCCGAGGGTTCCCCAAGTTACCGAAACACCAGAACAGAAGGTACAGGTTTTTTTGGCAGGGATGGGTCTCCATGCAACATAGCTATTTATAGAAATGCAATATTATGTTTTATTGGTTGGCCAAAGTTCGCACCTGAAGTTGTCTGTATGACTTTTGAAACTTGGATTTGAAGTTGACAATGATATTTTGAGTTCGTGTCTCTTGTGGTGCACCTACGCCTTTACCTTGAAGGCTATTAGAGCAGTTAGTTTTAGAGGCTAGCATTCACCATTTGGCTAAGTTTTCGATTTTTTTTCCCAAAAATTCACTAGTCTTGAATGAATATTCACCCAAATTTCTATAAGATCAAATTATTTTATATGGAAAAATAGCCACATTTTCTTTAAAATTTAGAAAATCCTTGGAAATTGAATACTAACTTTTATGCTGTTGATGCAGTCTCCAACACCCTAAGTCAAATGGTTGAAGTTTGATAAGACTTAGTCCTCAAATCCGAGTGGAGTTATGTCTGAAATGTATCATAATTGTAGTTTACCCTTTGTACTTCATATTTTGTAGTTCACCTACCTTGTTATAAATATTTTATATGTGACTTAGGCAAAGATGATCACTCACCTTAATATGTATATGCTTAATTGTATGGCTTGGAGACTTGGTCAAAGATGATCACTTGCCAGCCAGTTTTGAGTTCTATAAATACACAATCCAATAGATTGAACAATATGTGTATGGTTCTGACCATCCTCTTATTCAATTGCATATGCTGCTGCAGTCTAGATTTTTATGTTCAAGGCCTTTGGATTTAACTGCGTGGATAATCAATTTTTATATTTTGGTCCTTCAACTATGATCTATCCTCAAGGCTACGAGGAGAAATGAAGATGAAGAACACTATTAATATAAATAATGATTCAAACTTATGTCGTCCTTTGGTCCTGGATTATATTAAGATTATATCTTCAATTTTTATTTAGTTTCAATCTATCATCCCTATTCAGATTGTTGGGATTCTTGTCAAATGTCCATGGCTGCATGAATCAATCCCTTTGAGAGATGATCTTTGTTAACAATAATGCTTGTATCCTCAATACATTTATGGTGGTCAAATGTCTATGGCTGCACGAACCAATCTCTGAGAGATGATCTTCCTTAACAATAATTCTTGCATCCTCAATACATTTATGGTGCTTTGTTTCTTGTGAATGTTTTGGGAGGGCATATTTCTCAATTCTGTTATGCTGTCTATGTGCACTATGTTCCTTTATTCTTATTTGGATTGGTTGTTCTGTTTTCCTAATGTATGTGAAGCCACATTAACAAGGAATCTCATAAATGCCTTGGGAGAGGAGGGATCTTGTGGGTCTTTGATGGATTTGAGCATTCTTGTAAGTGTATTGGCGGATTTAATGACAGGCTTTTTGTCGCTATCTTCTGGGAATTTTTCTGGCGATGGTTTGGATGAAGGGTATGGTGATATTGAGATTGGGAAAGGAGTGTATAATGGTTAGAGGTCAGGGCGAGGGGTAGCCGGGGTAGTAATGGCTTTGCAAAGGGATTTTTGAATTTATCTTAAGGCTGTTGGGAGTGGGAGCACGAAGCACCAATTTTCAAAAGGCTCTAGGAGCGAAGTGTTACGGAACATTTTTTATATAATATATATTTTAATATGTTTTGATAATATATTAAAAAAACACGCAGAATGTGGAATTAGTGGCAGAATACGAAAACATAGATTTAACTAGTAGATTACTGATGATCATGAAAGCATCAAACATTTAGTACACATAACATCTACCGTCTAACAGTTATAAGTTATAACTTATGACATTGTTATTAAATGATCAAGTTTCAGTTGTAACATTAGTCATCAACCTTGAAGTTTTAAGTTTCAACAGGTAACATATGTCACAAGCAAACTGTAGCAGATAACATCGACCATGAAATAAAAGAGGGCATCATGACTAAGTTGTAAAATGCAGCCAACAGTTCAAACTTCAAACTTAAACTGTCATGTAATGTTTACAATATAGGTTAATAATTGCAAATAATTGTAAGTTCTAGAATCTAAACTGAAAAAGACAAATACTTGCACTATCTACTAAGCTTCCCTCTAGCCATGAGCAACTTCTTATTTCTTTTCCCATGGTCTATGAACATGGTTATGTGGAATTGGTCGTGGAACATTGGGATGGGTACCATCACAAGCTGCATGACTCCAGGTCTTACTTTCAAGTGCAGCCACCTCCTTGTCAGTGATAGTGCTAAAATCTCCTTCAATAATTATGGCTGTTTCCTTTTAGAAGTATAATACTGCATGCAAGCCCCCCAAAAATGTTACTATACTAGTTACACAATATTGTTCAAGGACGAGAGAATTCAATATGAAAATATATGAATTAGTCCAATTTACCACCAGAATAGTACTTGCTATTATGGCTAAAACTGCTGCATAGATGGAAAGAAGATACACATTTAATGATGGAGGAGGAAGAACTGATGATGGGTGAAAATGACCCCTAACTTCTTCTGTATACAGCATTTTCAATATACAGTGTATGTTGGTCCCCCTTAGTAGAGTGCAGGAAAGCTCCTTTAATGTGTTGGGAATCTGCCATAAATGTATAGGAAGGCTCTCCTTAGGTGGGCTCATGTGGAGGTGGGAATTTTTCCATTCCGAGTCTTTAATTGGGCATCTTTTTCTTATGAAGGTCTCAAATTTCTTTTCTGGTCTTTATATGGGCTCTAGTCTTTATTTTCTAAAGGAAGGTCCTAACACTTCTAACAATTATTCGATAGAGATAGAACTGCTTACGCAAGGCTGGAAAATAATAAGAAACAATGCAGATAAGAATTGTAAGATCCCAATGATTCATCAACCCATGTGATTCAAGAACTTGTACCATCAATACAAGGAATACAAATTTTGCTTGTCTGCGAGAAATCCATATGTGTTGAAGGACTCTTTCAATTATCAACAGGTTTGGGTTTTGAATTCATAAATACAAGGAACAATCCTAATTTTTTCAAGAATATGAGAGCCCTTGGTTTGACAGATCTGAATTTGTTTTGCAGAATGACAATGCGGTATTCCTTGTGGCTTTAAAGAAAACCACCACTATCAGTAATTGTGTTCAAAATCTGCTTGAGGCTTTCTTCCCATTGAATGTACTACTTGTTAAAATATGAGTTTGATTTCTGGCTGTAGGTTTCTTTTACTTTTGACTGTACTTTTAACTTAGATTCTTGATGCATAATCAAAACTGAACAGTAAAAACCATAGAGAATAACCAGCGAGCATTTTCACCCCATATGTACCCTAGGGAAACCCTATACATGGAGAAAAACCCCAGCAAACAAACTTCCTTTATTGCAAAGATAATTTATGACCACTTACAAAATATCCACCATGAAAACTTTGCTCTTAAAGAGCTTGCCAATGAATCTAACCTGACTGTAGACTATTGAGAGACTATGCTGTTATAAGCTCCTGTTAGAGACCAGCATTGAAGGTGTAACTCGCTGCTTTCTTGGACTGATATGCTGCCCTTTAATGGACTGATACTGCTGCTTGTTATTGGACTGATACACAGCCCTAAAACGGACTGATACTGTGCCCTGTTGTGGACCTTTATAGCAGCCTCCTGTGTACTGATATTCGCTGCCTATATGGACTGTTATAAGCCTCTTTTCTGGACTGATATACATGCTCTTTTCTGGACTGATGTACAGGCCCTTTGCTAGACTGAATTGCTGGTACCCTTAGACTGACATGTAGTCACTTACTCCTTACCCACACACTGCAATACGATGTGTAGATAATGAGGGTTGACTGCTGTCTTTAAAGGAGGAAGAGAAGGCTCGAAATGGAAGCTTTAATGCATGCTTGACATAACTCAGCTTTACACTTGTGATCAAATTTAGAACTTGACTTTACACTTCAGTTAAGAATACAACTCGCCCTTGTGACTTGGCAATGCATGCGAACTAACTCAGCATGCACATGTCATGCATGCAACATGCAACTAGACATGCATGCAACATGCGACATGCAACAAAAACTTGACAACTTTGACTTTGACCTAGACATGCAATTTTGACTTTTACAACTCAATCTTGACATTCAACTCGACTCCTTGCATAGCAATTCAAATTTCTTTATGGTGGATAGTGTAACACGTGCCAACGCACTAGATCAATACATTTACATCATTTGCAATACAAGGATGATTGTTTGTTTCTAGCTAATAGGAATTTTACGTTAAACCTAACTTTTGCTAGATTCCTTGACTTTTGCTCATGGCTCACAAGGCTTGACTAGGCTCACAGAGGTTGTATGTTTCCCCTGATTTTTGCACTAGACTGCCTATGCTCACAGAGGTTGTACGTTCCCCTTGACTTTTGCATTAGACTTACATCTTGACTTTTGGCTTAGACTTACAAGGCTTCTACCATTGCCTTTGCTTGACTCACAAGATCATATAGCATCTCGTTCGTCCTGACTTTTGGTTTGACTCACAAAGGTTGTACGTTCCCCCTGGATTTTGTCAATACCTCACAAGATTGGTTGATTCTCCAAATCTCCCTGGCTAGCCTCATGGTGGCCCATATGGTCTCTCATTGAAGAATGATTGCCGATGCTGCCAATTTTGACACTACTTATCATTGGTGCAATAGATGATAAAAGTTCAATGCCCTTCTATAAGATGGAGTTGGCTGCTAATCATATCATTTTCCAGTTGTCTAGCTCATGTTATTCATTCTTCATGTTTGCCTCAAGAAGGATTGACTTCCATTGAAAAATCCACCTTTGGTGCACCATGATGACGTTATTTTCGTCATCGCACATCTCAAAATTAAAGAGTGCCCAATGGCTAGGAAGTAAACTTGAGGACAATAGGGAAAGCCTCGCTGATTCCTGAAATGGTGGATGAATTGGACAAGTCCAGTAAGGATCAAGGAACAGCCAGTAACTCACTGAAAGGAGTAGCAGGTCACACTCAAACCGTCTCTTGACTCTTGAGCTTGCAAGAGGCTGACACAGTTAAGATTGTTTCTCAGTCTAACTCCAACACCTAGCAAAACCGAGGACAATGTTTAAAGATCCAAGAGTAGGGATCCCTTTCTGTGTAACTATTAATGCATGCCTCAATATAAAATTTCATTTGCTGACCTTGGAATTGTTTATTTGTTTTGAAACAAAGCTGTTTACTAAGCATTTAATTTTTATATCAACTTTGATGGTTTTGGAGGTTTCTATGTGGCTTGGTGAAGGTTAGATTTGGGAAGGTGAAGGTTAGGTTTGAATTTATATTTTTGATTTGTTGCTTGCAGGCTCTAATGTATCCATTGTTGGTTGCATGCAAATCTATAAGTACACTGCGTAAAGCTGCTGCTGAAGAAGTTGTCGACAGAGTGCGGAAACACAGTGGTGTTCTGGTGGATCAGGTTTTAGATATTTTAGTTTGTAATTGTGACTATAAAATATCTGCAAATGTTGATATGCCAAGATCTATTAACTTTCTTGGTTTATATTAATTGCTAATGAGTTGCTTCACTTGCAACCTGTACAAGAAATTTTACTTTGCACTTGTTTGGCATATTTTCTAATTTTTGATACCCATCTGCATCGAGCATATACATATAGTTTTAATTTTTGATGCAGGCTCAACTGGTTTCAAAGGAGCTCATCAGAGTAGCTATACTGTGGCATGAAATGTGGCATGAAGCATTGGAAGAAGCTAGCCGCTTATATTTTGGTGAGCGTAATGTAGAGGGAATGTTGAATGTGCTTGAACCACTACATGCGGTGCTAGAGGAGGGTCCAACTACTTTGAAGGAAGTAGCTTTTTTTCAGGTTTATCTTTTCCCTTAATAGCTCATTCAACTATAAGATTTTACATTAGATAAGATAAGATAATAAGATAACATGAGTCTTTTTCTGTGTATAATATGGATGTTTAGATGACTAGTTTTTGAAGCTTATTTGAAATGAGCATATTTAGTCAACTGATTTGATTGAGAAATCGTGTGTCCTCTGGGCTAGTTTATATAGTGTTAGTTTTGATTATGCAGTGCCTCACTCTATCTCAGCGATAACAAGCAGAACTGTATGGTGGACATATCCCTACATCCTTGACCAATTCTGCTACCCTTGTATGGATCACGTTCATACAGTGCTGTTGTGGGCCTCCTTCTTCTCCCCATTGTGCACCTCTCCCATTGCTCTCTCATGGCTTTGTGCCTAATGGTTTTGGTGGTGGAGCAGGTGGCTTTGGAATTGGTGGTTTGGGTTCAAATTTGGGGGTGTTCTCTTGATGGTTCTAGTGCTTGTCGAAAGTTTGAGAGTCAGGTGGTGCACGCTTTAGTTACCAATTCTTCTTTGGTGGTGGGGTAGCCTTGTATGCCTTGTACTGTTGATATTATGGTAGCTGCGGGAGGTATTTACCTCCACGTGTAAACCTGACGAGGATAGAATACTCCGAGAAGCAAGAAGAAACCCTAATGAGTTGGCTAATAACCCTAGAAGACTTGTCAGCTCAAGAAGATAATTTATATTAGGTTATTAGCCTCCAAGAGAAGAAGTCGGCCAGAAATAATAATATATACTGAATAGACAGATATCCAGAATGAGAAGTCGGCCCAGACAGTTAGTCAGAATTAGTATAAATACAGGAGGCCAGTTCTCATTTTGGAAGGCAGTCTTAGAATTGCAGAGCAACAACTTGTGCGCACTGCAGTGCCTAGTTTCTGTGCAGGTTTGAAGGAGCGCTGCCGTTGTAGCTGTTGCAACTAGCAGTTACGCTTGGACTATCTCTTGGCTAGGGTTTGGACTATCTGATCAGCTCTTGTCGGTGCGCTATCCTTGGGGAAAGGTGCGTTACTCTTTGTTTGGCTATCTAGCCTAGGGTTTGCTTCTGGAGTGATTCTCTGTCAAGGTTAAGGTGCTCGGAGGGTGGCTTCGACCTATGGTTGTGTGACAATAGAGATATTGTCAATGGTAAAACGAGCACATCCATTATATTCTARCATGTACTGTATACCTTGTGGGTAAGGGTGCCTTGGTTCCTTTAGGAGCTAGTGACATGGAGATTGACCAAGGTTGGTAGGCTAAGTCTAACAAGCGGAAGGGCATTTCTTCCCTCGGTTGTGTGGACAAATCAATTAGTGATCCGAGTCCTCAACAACGTATAAAATCCTATAAGGATGCGATGATTCACTCAACGGATCGTTGGGTTCTTGAGGGTTTTGAGATGGCCAACCGATATAGTGGTTTAGGGCTTCTTCTTCTTCTATTGGAATGAAGCTCTCGTTGTTGTCTTGGAATGYGCAAGGGGTGATGATTCCAAATGGAAAGGAATTTGATAGAGCTCCTTGGTTGCATACTTTGCTGCATATGWTATAATTGGACAAGGCTTATACTTGATTTACTCAAGTGCCCAAGTTGAGGAGGGAAGACATGCATTTTGTGGTGATCTTGTGTGGATCTTGATGGTAGCAATCTTTGTCTATGTTGAGCGGCCAACTTCAGGAGGAAGCATGTTATCTTTGGGAGTGTTATTTTGGTCTTGGAGAAGATGCTTTTTTTCCATGTGGGGCGACCTACCTAGGTTTTTCTTATATTCTTATCTCATGCCTCTATTCTTGGGATTACTTATGCAAGGGGGTGGCCTTGCATGGAACCTATTCTTCGATGTAGGGATATTATTGGGTTTTTTCTATTTAAAGCTCCATCCTTGATTATAAAAGGAGAGTGGGAAATAGATAATTGATCAGTGATTCTTTGAATCTTTTGCTTTTTCTTCATTCATCGCATCTATGTTCTTTCCCCATTCATACTTAGATCACTCAGTGTATTGATGATTGTTGTTGGTTCCTTGATCACACTGTTGACATGGTTAGTTTCAACATCTGAGCTATGGGATTGAAAGAAGCATGAGCAGTGGTGGGACAATGCCCCTTGAGTTCTCTTGGAGTTGATGTTGTTTTGACTACAAATCATGTACTTGACTTTCTCTCTTGGCGGCCAATTGATATTGAGTGCACTCTTTTATGAGGCGGTGATTGTTGCCGAGTTGATAGGACTGAGTATCTCGCTCCCCTTATCATCTCCCTTTCTTTTCTTGACTCCATTTCATTAAGGAACTAGCCATTTTACATCGAAAATGGCTTGTATTTCAACACTTTTTAATGTTCTAAATTTGTTGTTTTTTAGCATCAAGTGCACAAATTTTGTGGTTTCTAAATTGTAGATTTGGATGTTTGTGCCTTAGAAATAACATTGGTTTTCTGTAATGTCCATCTTTGCAGCACATATCTGTACTTTCCACACACTGATCTGAGGTTTTACATGAAGATTTTAGTGGATACAACTAGGGTATCCCCTATGTTACCGGATCCGTGGGGCCAAGGGGCTAGATCTGCGGGTCCCCGGTTCAGATACGGATTCGGATCTAGATCCACCGGGATCTGCCTAGGATCCGCTCAATGAACTGTTACAGTCTGCAAGACCTCCCGCTTGGACCCCACTCTTCTTGAAAAGCAAGACCTGCCTTGGCACTTTCGAAATCGAGCCCGTCGGATTGGTCGGGGGCAAGACTGAGAAGAGTCGGCAAAGAAATATGTGCCCGTCAGACTGGTCGGGGACAAGACTGATGCACTTGCGGACCTGCCAATTAAATTATTAACGTGCGTCGGGAGCTAACCTATCGTTGCAGGGAAAGTATTTATTAGCCGATCAACCTGTCAATTAAATTATTAATGTGTGTCGGAACCTAACCTATTGCTGAAGGGAAAGTATTTATTAGTCGACCGGAACCGAGGTCGGACAAAACTTATTATGCGAATTTTGAGAGGGTTATGTATTTTCTTGACTTTATGTTATGATATTAATATTTAATATTAATAAAACATTGAAATATTAAATATTATGTTTATGTTTCAATGTTTAAACTTTATATTTTATATAATACATTACATTTATATATTTATAATATTTATTATATGTTGTTAACATTATTATTTTTAAGTTATATCCTTTTTAAATATCAACTTGATCCGTGGGTCCCCGGTTCGGATATAGATTCGGATCTGGATCCGCCAGGATCTGCCTAGGATCTGCTTAGTGAACTGTTACGGTCTGCAAGACCTCCCGCTTGGACCCCACTCTTCATGAAAAGCAAGACTTGCCCTGGCACTTTCGAAATCGAGCCCGTCGGACTGGTCGGGACTCGGGGGCAAGACTGAGAAGAGTCGGCAAAGAAATATGTGCCCGTCAGACTGGTCGGGGACAAGACTGATGCACTTGCGGACCTGTCAATTAAATAATTAACATGTGTCGGGAGCTAACCTATCGTTGAAGGGAAAGTATTTATTAGCCGATCAACCTGTCAATTAAATTATTAATGTGTGTCGGGACCTAACCTATTGCTGAAGGGAAAGTATTTATTAGCTGACCGAAACTGAGGTCGGACAAAACTTATTATGCGAATTTTGAGAGGGTTATGTTTTTTCTTGACTTTATGTTATGTTATTAATATTTAATATTAATAAAACATTGAAATATTATATATAATGTTTATGTTTCAATGTTTATATTTTATATAATACATTACATTTATATATTTATAATATTTATTATAAGTTTTTAACATTATTATTTTTAATTTTATCTTTTTTAAATATCAACTTGACATAAAAACTAAAATATCTTTTAAGTCAATTATATTTTTAATTAATATATAATGTTTAATAAAATTTTTAATTATATTTTTAAAAATTATAAAAATATGTTTATATTGTTTGTACTTGCTGTTTCCCCGCCGTATCCGGATCCTGGCTTTTCAAAAAATCGGCGGATCTGTATCCGAATCCGTATCCGTATCCAGATCCTCATGACTTAGGGTATCCCCCTGGAATTATCATGCACTAGTTCCAAAGTGAGAGAAAGATTGCTGGGGACAGGGCACTCTTTCTGCTGTTTTACATTTGAGCCTTATTTGTGAGATTGGTGGAAGAATCTCACAAGGGAAGATTCGACTGATAACAAGTACAGCAAATAAAATGTGTTAATACTCCATATAATACAAGATCTTTTGGAAGCAATGCAGAAAGCTCGTGTTGCAAAACATAAGATCATCAGTCAACACACATAGTTAGTGCGTTCAGTGGAAGAATTCAAGCTTGATTCAACAAAATATAAACCTGAATCTGCCTAGACAAGAAAATGAAGGGAAACATGCCTAAATTCAAGGAAAACATAAATAAACGAGATAAAATTACTGTTGTAAAATTCAACATTTGGAAAAAGATGAATTATAGTGAAGCCAAGAATGTGGAAGAAGGAGATTCCAATGATAGTTCCATTAGTGATGATCAGACTAATATAACTTGTGAAGTCAAACAGATTCCAAAGGAGATGCTGGGCCAAAAATTCCACTAACAATCGTTATGGGAATCATCCAAAGAATAACCCTAAAGCATAAAGGATATCTTTCAAAACATAATTCTACTATAGTTGCCGATTTTGGAAGTACCCCATATTTGATTGATATTGCTGTCGCTAAAAATTTCAATTGATTCATTTACTCTGTCAAATATTTTAAAGGTATGGTTGCAATTGGATATCATATTTCAGGTAAAGGTAAGTGTAACAAAATCTATCTATCTATTCATGATTTCTCTATGCATTTTGATTATTATGCTTTGTTAGTAGGAGTTGAGATGGTTTTAGCAGAAGAATAGTGTTAAGTTGGGAACACTCACTATGAACCTTAAATGCCAATTTATTAAGTTTATGTGGGAAGGGAAGAAGTGTAGGTTATAATGTTTTACCCCTCCATGTACTGAGATAGTTTAGTCAGATGAAATGTAGAAAATGATTTGTAAAGGACCCCCAACATTCATAGAATATTGATACCATATGGAAGTTCTTTTTGTTGAATTAAAAACAATTCAAAATCAATAAATAAATTCTGAAATTTCTGTACTCGTGTGAAAATATGAATAAATAAATTAATAAATCTATTCATTGAAGAGCATAAGGATGTATTCTAGGATATACCATAAAATTATCCCCTGATCTTGGAGTTGAATATGTTGTAGAATTTCAAACTGGTTCATTTCCAATCAAGATTAAATCATATGGTTACCCATATCATCATAAATCTGAAATTGAACAACTAGTAAAAGAATTATTGGAATGCGGAATCATAATGAGAATTAGAATCCCTTTATTGACTCCAATCATTTTTGTCGGAAAAGAGGATGGCTCATTCAAGTTATGTATTGATTCCATGGGATTAGAGTTTAAACAAAATTGCAATCAAGAATAGATTTCCCTATCCAGTCATAGATGAGATGTTAGATGAATTTCATGGATCAAAATACTTTTTAAAATTAAATTTTTCTTTGAGGGTATTATCAAACCTGCATTTGTTTGGAAGATATTCAAAACACTGCTTTTTGAACTCATGAAGGACATTATGAATTCGAGGTGATGCCAATTGGACTAACCAATGCTCTAAGACCATTCCAAGCTGCAATGAATGAGAGCTTTTGTCCTTTCTTAAGGAAATTTGTGCTTGTTTTCTGTGATGACATACTCATCTATAGTAAAACATGGAAGGATGCCCAGAAGCATGTAGATTTGGTATTAACCATCTTAGAAAAAAATAGTTTTATACAAATAAGTCAAAATGCGCATTTGGCAAAAGAGAAGTTGAATATCTTGGGCATATAATATCCAAGGAATGTGTGAAGCTGTCTAGACTCAAACAAGATTAAAGCAATCTTAGAGTAGCCAAAACCCAAGAATCTTCCTAAATTATCAGGATTCTTAGGTTTAATAGGATAACTTCGAATACTTATGGAAAATCTGTGCTCACATTGTGGCGCCCTTATCATATTTACTTAAGAAATATTTATTTCAAATTTCAATGGAATGACAGAGAAGAACAATATTTTCAAAATATGAATCAGATAATGTCTTCAATTCCAGCATTGACCATTCCTGATTTCTTTAGACTATTCATAATTGAATGTGATGCATTTGGATTTGGCATTGATGTAGTACTAGTGGAAGATGGTTATCCAATTGTTTTTGGAAGTAGAAAACTTAATGTTAGAGAACACAGAAGATCTACTTATGACAAAGAAATGCTTGCCGTTATGCGTTCTCTAGGAAAATGGAAAGTCAAAGATTATGCAAACTTTTGGAAAGAGTATCAGAGGATTGACCACATATTTACACGTTGATCTGTATTAAGAGGGCTAGGCAAAGACTAGCAAAAGTCCATTATTGTTTTGTGGACTTCGTAAAGCATTCTGATTCAGTTTTACATATTTTCTATTTGAGAGACTACATGACATTGGATGCCTGAACTAGTCATTGTTACTTTTTGAGGCACTATGAGATGGCAAGGGGTTGCTTCTGCATCTCATAGGCTGTTTTGACTTTATTAGGATAAGCATTGGGGTGAAACATGGGTGCCCACTTTCCAACATTGTCTGGGATCTATATTGATAAGTTGGATCATTTTCTTTGGAAGCTTTTCAAACAAAGAAAAGTTGCATCCTCCATGTTTTGTTCACCTTGCTTATTTTCTCTATATGGTGTGGATCTTATAGCTACCTTTCTCGATGGTTTATAAAGTTGGGACTTCTTAGGTTGGTTTTATGGATTTTGTCAACATGGCTGTTAACTTCAGTAAAACTAAAGTTATGGCCTCTAATACCTCCAAGGATGTTTTGTCCAAAGCCCATTTCTCTTTTATTGGGAGTTGGTTGAGATCCCCTGTTCTTACACTTATTTGGGGTTTTAGTTAATTAGTCCTTCATTTAGCTCTATGCCAACTTATTAGTCATGGTTGTGTAAGGGATATGCATACTTAGAGATGCTAGAGTGATAGTTCTTTCGACTTCATTTTTAGGATATTTTATCCAAGATGTATCTTATTATTGTTAAACCCATTGTCTTGATGGTTGAGAGATTTGGGGACCTTGTCTTTGGAATGCTAATTGGGCACGTGTTGAGAGAGTCCAGATTGTTATGTTCCATTGTATGATTCAATACAATCTGATTGTCCGTGATAGCATTGTGTAAGCTATGTTTGGTGGCCAACCACTACGTCTTGAATGAATGTTAGGTTGACCATGCTATCACTTTAAACTGGAAGGTTCTGCGGTAACTAGAAACAGTACACTGTAACCAAGTACTATTTCCCTACTTTGGGTTAGTACTTGCTAATCACAAGGGGGAATCCCTAGGTGACTTTAGGAGTCAACTGACAATAAAAAATTACAGTAACACTTAAATTGGAATAAAAGCTTGCTGTCTTGAATAATTCTGCTAATAAATGTGAAAGAAACAAGAAGCAGAAAATGACCTATTAACTGAAATGCATGGAAAATGATGCAGAATTTTACTAAGTGTTGGGCATGCAACCAAATGCAATTCTACAAGTAAAGTGCAGAAATAAGCAAGTACATCAGGCTGTAATGGTGGTTTTTATTTAGTCTAAAGCCATTTTTGTGGCTTTTGTATACTTTTTGTCTTTTTTGACTTTTTTAGGGTACAGAAATCTAGCAAAACGTAAGGCTTCTCTCTGTTTCTGCACTAAAAACGAAATGACAGCGAGGCAAAGTTGCTGTAATTTAAGAAAAAATTGAATTAAAGTGATCCAAAATGTCTAATTATATGCCCAGAATGCCAAAGATGCAGAATTTTTGATGTAGATATGATAGTTCGCTTTTATATGAGGAATTAAGTACCACTAATCGATGAATCGGTGCCTTTAATGGAGGTGAAAAAGATGGAAAGATGAAGAAAGTGAATAGGGTGGAAGAACAATCCAAATCCTACCACTCAAGTTCTATTGAAACCAAGATTGAAAGCATGTAAAAGTCTAACGAGCATAGAAGTATTACACAGAAAACTCATGTAATAGTCGCCACAGAATAGTCAATGTCCTTATTACCAAGGGTTGTAGAATGAACAAAGCCTTGACAAGTTTGGACAGCAAGGAGTCCAAGATACAATCCAACTCTGCTAGATGGGACATGTACAATCCAACTCCACTATCACAGGTACATTGTGCTAGCTCTCAACCTCAATCTCTCAAGAAAGAATAAGCAATGGAGAAAAGGAAACAGAGGTCATGAGCTCTAGTGGTCAACAACTCAAAAGAATAACTAGCTAGCCCCTTCCTCCTCCATGCTTGTACAATATATATATATATATATAGAAGAAGATAAAAATAGGTGAGAATGGATAAATATAGAAGGGAAGCAAAGATACAAATTCCAAGTATATTACTCCTATAATAGTAGCTGCATTTTTATGACCATCACACCTGACAAAATATGCTCTTTTCTAGGGCATGCCCTTCTTAGAATATCAATTCGACCTCTTAAAAGTAGCTCAAGTGAAAAATAAGATCTCGAAGTGGAATTCTACAAGGATAGACTTCACCATGCTAAAAATATACTCTAAGGCTAGGGCACATGAGTCTAAGAAGGGAAACTCCCTTATTTCGAGTCTAAAATCAAGGAACTAGTGAAAGTCAATAAAGTATGAAAGCTAGGTTTATTTTAGGAAAGAGAAACCCCTTAAAAATAGTAAGGAGATCTCTAATATAGGTGCTCCATCACTAGTCATCCTGGAATGATAATATAAAATTCTTGAAGTAAAAGGGTGGGAAGGAGATAGAAAGACAATGGAAGGGTAGGAAGGGAGATATAAAGAAAATGGAAAATTTTACTCGAATTTTTTTATATTATAATTAATTGTTTCATGATGTTTGAAAGGGGTTCCAAGCTTGTTGAACCTCATATGAAGAAAATAGTATTTCACATATGATCCAAAATTCAATAGACTTAGCAGTTTTTAGGATTCTAGCAAACTGAATTGCACCGAGCTGAAGACAAGTCCAGTAAAAACCATCAAAAACCACAACATGTCACCAGTTGACCATGCAAAATGTGTCTAGTCCCTGAAATTTCAAAGTGCTCGAAATTGCTTGAAATTGGACACTGACGTTGCTCATGATACTGGGTACCCAAAAGTCCAAACTCCAGTCAATCTACTAAAAAGTACCACAACCTTGGAATCCGTTGAAACTCAAACCATAGGAAAATATCTCAACTGGGTCCTCAAATAATTAATTATTTTGTTAATCAGAGCACTCCCAGAAATTCCTAAAAATAACGATTGCTAAAAATAGAAACGTCTCAAATTTGCCTAAAATTTGAACTCCATGCACATCTCCCCAAATGGTATTCCCTTTGAGGATTTTTGACCTCCCATACCTACTTTGAATACCACACTGAACCTACAAGTGTGGGGCACCTGCTCTACTGAATCATCTGTCCACCTGCACTTGTGATATATCCCCTGCGTAAATATATATAAATAACCTGTTCAAGACCTGTCGAAGCTTACATTCATAAGTAACAAAGACACGCGACCATGTGCCAAGTTTGAAAAGCACTCCACAAATCGTCGATGCCGCGTCAATTGGCAAACTAACTAGTCCATCCCTTAATATATTCAAGAATTGTTCATGCTGAATGGTGAATTCTGTAACATTGAGCTCAATGCAAATGATAATCATGAAAATGTGTTGGCAATAAAGACTCGGATTTTGTAAGGGTAAATTTGGTGTTATGATTGCGCCCATATAGGGGACAATGTCCCCCTGTGGGAAGCTAATATTCAAGAATCCAAAAACTATGAGAGAAGAAGACCTGTAAGATATGACCATTGAAAATCCATGTGAAATAAGGCCTCACATATACAAGATTCAGAGGATATGTTGAATAGAAGCTAGCACATGCCTAGCAATAACTGTAACCTACAATAAACTACCCTGTGTACACATTCTTCAATGGGATAATGAGTCGTTGTTGACCATGGTAGATGCCATCTAGCCGAGCACCAGTAAGGTCAATTCTTGTTAGATACGAGGTAACCCATCAATACTACAATGTTAAGAATGTGAATGAATGCCTTGAAGTCGAACACTAAAAGGAATTACCTAGGTAGAACCGAATTATGAAAAGCTCTTCTCAGTGTGAGGTATATCACCAATAAGGCTTGTGGTAAAAAATGTACTCAACTTCTAAATCAACCACTAGAGAAAGATGTCTTGTAGTTGATGGGTGAAGATCCATTTGAAGGAAAGTGATGAAAATTCTCTCCAACGAGCACGAAGCACATATATGGTAGAACAAAATAAGGCAACAAATATGATGAAACTTCAAGGTTTACACTCTCAACTTGACTCGACTTCTTCAACTTAGAATTTAGACATGATTGACAAAACAAGGGATCAAGGATGAAACTTTGGATCTCAAACTATGCTATTGTTGCATGAAATAATTGAGTGAAAAGTACATGAGAATATGACTCAAGATTTTCTTACAACGACTTTGTTTCTTGACTGAACATAAAGAAAAGATGACTTGGTACATTGAAAAAATCCACCATCTCGAAATGTAAACCTATTGACCTACAAACAACCTCCAAACTCAACCAACATCAAAGTAAATACTGGGAAATTAACCCTTAAATTTATAGGAAAAATTGAACTTTGACCTAAGGGAAAGGAAAGTACAAAACATGACTCAAACTACCTAAAAACTCAAAAGGGAACAATTGGATAAACCTATCCTAATAACTTGGACTTTTTTTTCCTTTTTTTTAATACGTGGCCTTTTGCCACTCATCTACACATGTTCTCACCATTCATTGGAAAATATCTTGAGCAATCATCACACTCTAAAAACCAATGAAGCCAATCGTACAATTGGTTGACCCTAGAAAACTTATTTATGCAATCAAACCTTCAATGATGCCAACAATGAAATCTGCGAATTTGAATATGTGTTTTCATGTGCTCGATTAGTTCAACAGAACCTCATGAATTTGGGCAATGATTGAACTCAAAAGTTGAAATAAACTTGGGTTGAGGAACCATTACCAAATCAAAAAGTTCTTCACGCTGTTTAGAAAAAACAACAGCTGATATCACCTACTCACTGCTAGAATAATCACCTTCAGCTTGAACTGGAAGTTCTTTGTCATCATATAGAAGTACTTCATTTTCAACTTCAACACAACTATTGAGAGATATCAATGTCTCAGGTACTAGAATGTGCTCATCATCATCATCACAGGAAAGAGACACACCTTTATTCATTGTAGGAATCTTGTCAACCACTTCATCCTTATTGGTTTCAATTAATTCTTTTTCAACGAGGGTGTTGATGTTTTGGTAGCTACGGGAGGATCTTTCCTCCTAAGATGACCTTTATTAGATGCAGAGAAGATTCCAAAAGCAAGAGATCCATTGGACAGATGTTGAAACTTGAAATACCCTAGAAGAGAAGTCGGCCTAGAAGAATAAAGTATAATGAAAAGACACCTTCCCAGAAGAGAAGTCGGCCCGGTTAGAAGGACAGGAAGACTATAAATAGAGGACGTCTTGGCTCATTTGTACACACACACACACTCTCTCATCCACCCAAAAGTTAGGCGCAAGTTTGGAGAAGGGGACACAGTAGCTATAGTGACGCAGTTCTTTCTTGTTCAGTGTTTTGGTATATCTCTCTTGTGCGCTACTCCTTGAGGAGGTGCGATACCTTCGTATGGTGCTGCTGCTACAATTGTGGTGGTATTTCTGGTTGAGCTAGCCTTTGTGCAAAGGTTGATTTGATTGGACTTGCTCTGTGAGCAGAATCTATCTAAGAAAGGTTGTTGGGTTTTTCCCCCATTTGGGGTTTTCCCAGGATGAATCTTGTGTTCTTTTTGTCTCTTGTTTATGCTGCTACTGCTCAGTATATGATATATATATATATATATATATATATATATATATATATATATATATATATTAATATATATATATATATGTTAATGGTAATGAAGTAAAAGAACACAAGTAACACTAATGCTCTGTAAAGAAGAAAAATCTAATAGAGGGAAGAGGAAGGAGTGCCGAAAACAACCTCACTATTCAAATCATCATTCCCTGATGAATAATCAACAAAATCAACATCATCCTCAAAAACATCCTTTTCATTAGGCTTCCTAAATCTGCGTATGAACTCTTCTTGTAGTTCTAACAAAGATATAATATAAGCTGGAGATAACTCATAAATGAACCATTGTTGGGCATCTTGAGGCAAGGAGATCACGACCGACTTCATCAACACATCTACATGTCTTACATCAAAACGGTCAACAAACCTATCAAAATCTTTCAGATGTTGGTTAACTGTCCCACCCTTCAGAACTTAATAAATTGGAAACTAATTCCGCCACTTTTTCTCCTCGTCGAGTAGCGAATTAGGATACCCATATATGGCATTAAAGTGTAATAGTGCAAACGTGCAAACGTGCAAACCTTTGATTATCTTTAGCCTGTATTTCCTCCATTGATATTGTTGTGATCAATCCAAGTAATACAATCCCTCAATATGCCCTGTCCATATACAACAATAACCATCAAATTAACTAGATATTGAATCCAATGGAATCACTAGTTGAGTACAAAATCCACAATAATAAAAACTCACCAATATCTTAGTACCCTGATGCTACAAATACCAAGTATCTCAGCTCGCTCCCCCGCAACAACGCCAACATGTTATCACTTTAAACTAGAAGATTCCAGGGTAACTAGAAATAGTACATTGTCATCACGTACTATTTCCCTTCACTTCGGGTTAGTGGTTGCTAACCACAAGGGGGAATCCCTAGGTGACTTTAGTAGACAACTAACAATTAAAAAAAGATCAGAAACACTTAAATCAAAATAAAGCTTACTGTCCTGAATAATTCTTCTAATAAATGTAAAAAAACAAGAAGTGGAAAATCAGCCAACAACAAAAGAACTCATAGAAAATGTTGCAGAATTTTATGCAAGTGTTGGGCACACACCCTAATGCAATTCTAGACTAACAAATACTGAAATTAAGTGGAGAAAACTGGAAATACAGCTGGCTGTAATGGTTTCTTTTATGCAGCCCTAACTAATGTTAAATGCTATTTTTTGTGTTTTTATTTATTTTTAGTGTTTTTTGACTTTTCTAGGGTATGGAAATCAAGAAAGACAGAAATTTTCTCTGTGCTTTTGTGCTAAAAATGAAATGATGACAATGTAAACTTGGTGTAATTTAACAAAAAACTCAACTAGAGTGAACTAAAATTCCTAATTATATGCCCATGCCCAAAATGCCTAAGATGCACAATATTCGATGTAGATATGATAGTTTGCTTTTATACGAGGAATTGAGTACTATTAATCAATGAGCCAGTGCCTTTAATGGATTAGAAAAAGATGGAAAGAAGAAGAAAACGAATCGGGTGGAACAGCAATTTGAGTCCTATGACTCCTATCACTCAAGTTCTATTGAAACCACAAATTATCACTTTAGGTTCTATCTCTACACCGAATTCTACAATCCCATAACTTCGCACAAGCATCCGAGCAAGCACAAATAACAGATCCAAATCAAGTAGCAGACCCTGTTTAAGATGCGGGCCAGCCTTAGCATAAGAATCCAATAAGTAGTATGGGTGACCTGACTAACATTCTTTTTCAGTTTCGATCCGTCTTCTCTTCTGTTGGTCCACCCATTTTGCAGCCCTACCCTGTCTTAGTCCTCCTGCCTGGTTCAAGGATATAATGAAATCCACGTAACTTGTGTTGTTTCCTTCAACATAAACTTGTCCTTCAACTTGGGAGATTGAAAGCATATAAAAATCTAATGAACATAGAAGTCCTACACACAAAATACATGTAATAGTCACCGAAGAATACTCTATGTCTTTATTAACAAGGGTTGTAGGATTAACAAAGCCTTGACAAGTTCGGATAGCAAATAGTCCAAGATACATTTCAACTCTGCTAGAAGGGACAATTACAATCGCTATCCAACAAAGCAAACTGCACTATCATAGGTTACAAATACACTCCAAAGCTAGGGCTCATTAGCCTAAGAAGGGAAACTCCGTTATTTCGAGCCTAAAATCAAGAAATAAGTGAAAGTCAACAAAGTATGGTAGGTAGGTTTATTTTAGGAAAGAGAAGGCCCTTAAAAATAGTAAGGGGTGTTGAGATTATGTACCTTGGGAGGTGTTCCCCATGTGTTTGTGAGCTCCTAAACACTTGTGGGAAGTACTATGTACTTTGTGCCTTGTACTTTATGTCTAATTTCACTTTGACTTAGGAGATTTAAGTCAAAAGTGAAAATTTGTCATTTATGCCTAAAATGACTATTAATTCACTTTGTGGGGGTGAATTAGGAGACATAAAGTGAACTTAGGGAACTTAACCCAAAGTGGGTTTTTGAGTGAGATTCTTTTTGAGTGATCTCAACCTTTTATTAGATGGGAGATGGGATGATCTCAGCCATTGAAATCTTAGGTTTCCTTATGGAGGCTCAAGAGGGGCGCAAAGGGAAAAGGAGAGCTCATAACTTCATTTGCTCACTTGGAGAGTTTGAGAGAGTTTGGAGATGAGGTTTGTTGCATTAGGTGAGGCTAGCTTGGGCGCATCCTTTCATGGAGAAAGCCAGCAGGCTTAGGGCCTTGTTTATTTACTAAGGAGCCTCCACAGTTGAGGAGGGTGCACTTGTTGAGGAGGGTGCATCAGCGGTGGGGAGGTCTTAGACTTGTCAGATTGCAGTGGGATCAGTTTCAAAGGGAGGCCACACTTCAGTATCAGAGTACTGTGGAGGGGTTTTCTATTCAGAGCTCACAGTTGGCATTTGGCTCAGTTTCAGTGGTCTTGGCAGTATTTCTAAGGGGCGCACCACCCTAGGGCGCACTTGCTTTGTTTGGACTTGTGTTTCAGTTTGGATCAAGCTGTTATTGTATCAGGTTCATCTATATTTTGTACATGCTGTATTCCACCATCTATTCTCCTCATATATAGACATATATTCCAAACTGGTTTTCCCCGGGGGGGTTTTATCCAGGGTCATGTTGACCAAAAATACCTGTGTACATTTCATGTGTGTTAGAGTGTAGAACTGCTTTATTTTCAGCTGTAAAAATCTCTAGGTGTGTTACATTTATTTTAGTATGCATGTGCTAACCCTTGGTGACTAAAACTACATGCTAGAGCACCTAAAATTGTGAATGTAACCATAACAAATCAGCAAGAAGTTCCTGAACTGTTGGCTGTCCTAAAACAACAGCAATACCTTATTGACAGTTGAAACTTAGAGCCAACTTGAGGTCAAAGACAAACCTAGTTGGCAGCTTGATAGGACCTGAAAAATATTCATGGTATCAGAGCTGAGGTGGCTGATTTTTTAGTAGTTTAGACAGCATATGAGTGGGCTGTTATATACATCTTCTTGGCAGATTTTGTGGACAACCATTGACAGTTTTCAGTGGCTGCTTGTGGGAAGAATTTTCTAGAGGATAGTTGAGGAGTTGTGGACAGTTTTTCGTCCATCTCTTTTCACACCTACGGGGTAGGAGTGAGGCTGATTTGACTCGACCTCTTTTCACACCTATATTGCTAGGAGTGAGGTCGGAGTTCGCTTGCCTCTTTTCACACCTATGTTGATATGAGTGAGGTAGCTTTCCTTTGCAGTTTGAGCATTAGTTGGAGTGCATTTTGGTAGACATCTCAGCATCTCAGATGCGTGTGGAGGGCAGGCTAGCTGGGGCTAGCAATTGGTCACCTTGGAAGGCGAGGATAGTCTTTGTCTTAGAGGACCTCGAACTATGGGATATAGTTGAGGCGCTTGTTCCTGCTATTCCTGTTACTGCTCCCTTCTTGGTGGCAGAGTTCAGGAAGAGGAACAACAAGGCAAAGAGGACCATTTGTGATGCAGTGTCGGATCATATCATTCCTCAGTTGACTGGGAAAGATTATGTGTATGAGATGTGGGCATCTTTATGCAAGTTGTATGAGAGCTCTAATGAGAATTGAAAGATGGTTCTACATGACCGACTTAGGGGCATTTGCATGCTCAAGGATGAGTCAGTGACTTCATTCCTTGGTCGCTACACCCAGATCAGAGACGAGCTTGGAGCCGTCGGAGAGGTGGTGGACCCCAACTCTTTGGTGAGGACAACTATGAATAACTTCACCAAACCTTGGGGTCCATTCGTTCGTGGCATTATTGCTAGGGAGGCCATGCCCACATGGGAGAGGATGTGGGATGTCTTCGTCCAGGAGGAGACTAGACTTGTAGCAAAGGCTTTTGGACAACGACAACAACAACAACAGTCAGGTCTGGGTGATGAGGATCTTGCTCTTTGGACAAAGGAAAAAAAAAGTCCGGCCGTGGGGATCGATAGGGTCCCAAGTTTGGGGCCCCACCACAGGGGGGTTGGAGGAGAGAGAAGCAGTGGTCAGAAGAGATATATGAGCAAAGTGACGTGCTTTGTTTGTAAGAAGATGGGGCACTATGCTGGATAGTGTCCCAAGAAGAAGAAGAAGAAGAGTGGTACCGCAACTACAATAGAGGAGGCATAGTTTCAGACTCAGTTCGAGAGAGAGTGTGCTTTTCTTATATGTTGCACTTCAGTTGAGACGACACCTAGTATCTGGTATATTGATAGCGAGGCTTCAAGCCATATGACTGGAGTCAGAGAGCACATTTGACTGATCTCAGAGACACAGAGGTCAGGATGGAGATTGCTCTTGGATATGACTCGTTGGTTAGAGTTGTTGGGATTGGCATTGTTACCTTTCAGAGAGATAGCATGCCACCTATATCGTTCAGGGACGTTCTCTATGTCCCTAGGCTGAAGAAGAATTTGATTTCAGTTTCTACCCTCCAGGATAGAGGTCTTGAGGTGACCTTCAGGGGCATTCAGGTACTCATTCACCCTAAGGAGTCTTCGCTTGCCTCGGGACAAGTGATTGGAGTGAGGGATGGGAAACTGTTCAAATTGCTTTTTCAGCTTCTTCATGCATTGGCAGTGAGCAGCGACAACAACAGACAAACATGTGAGTTATGGCATCGTAGGATGGCCCATCTACATCATGGAGCTCTCGAAGGACTGAGAGAGGTTGTGATCAGAGTGCCACAAATCATTACAGAGTATTAGGATGTTTGCAGAGGGTGTGTGCTTGGTAAGTTTACCAAGGCCTCGTTCCCTAACAATGACACCAGGTCAGTTGGGATACTGGATTTAGTACACATGGACGTGTGTGGGCCCATGACTCGGAAGTCCTTGAGTGGTTGTGACTCGTGAGTACTATCTTACATTCATTGATGACTACTCAAGGAAGACTTGGATCTATTTCCTGAAGGCCAAGAGTGAGGTCTTCAAACGGTTCCAAGAGTTCAGAGCTCTTGTGGAGAACAATGTTGCATGGAGCAGGAGCGTTTTAGAGAACGGGAGCGTCGAGAGCGTCATTTTCCAAAAATCCTTGGGAGTGGAGCGTCCTAGGAACGTCTATTATATATA
>ML778907.1:483680-496835 GCA_009831015.1 Picea engelmannii | reverse complement strand
TCTCTCTCTCTCTATCTCTCTCTCTCTCTCTATATATATATATCTATATATAGAGATATATGAAAACATGCATATTTGTGCTTGTAGATGAATACTACATTATTATGAAGTTCAAAATGCCATCCATAGTATATTAATGATTATATTGAAACTTTGAAAGAAAGCATTACAAATAAACAAGCAAGAACATTTAAATGACAAACATGAATGACAAGCAATGTTCCACCATCGCTTATATTGGGATACACATCATGAGTATCGTCCTTCATCCTTTGCCTCTCGTCTTGACTTTGCTTATACCTCGATCCTCTAGGGATATCAGTTGACACCACCCAATTTTGATGAAACTACCTAATCCTAGCCTTAAAATTTGGTAGAAAAAGCTTAACATGCCTAATCAATGATTCTGGTTTGAGTGAAGGGTACATTTTTGCTAAGGCCATGATAAAAGAGTTTAACAATCAACACCACCAACATTGGGGTATATAGAGGGCTTGGTGGTCTTGATTAAATGGCAGTTCCATACCCTCATACTTGATAGAATCCAGTGGAAACATTGTAATCTTGCCAATCTTGAAATCCTGAAAACTGTTAAGTCTGCTGAATTTTGAATGGGACCAAAAATTCTACTTTCTCCATATGAAGTCCACTGAAGTTGGAACCACTCTCAAACATCCTGAAACAATTAATGGTAATGTTAAAAATTTAAGTAAAAGGATAAAAATGAAAGATAAAGGAAATGCCACTTTTAAGAATTTAACATTACCATTAGGGAGCGTCCAGGGAGCGCCCAGGGAGTGTTCATGGAGTGCCTTGGGAGCGCGCTCCTAGGCTCTAGGAGCGTCCTAAAACCGCCCGGAGCGCGCTCCCAAGGGTGCTCCTTGGACGCTCCCGCTCGGAGCGCGCTTCCGAGCCTAGGAGCCGGGGGGGGAGGGGCGACGCTCCCTGCAACTATGGTGGAGAACCAATCTGGAAAGAGGATCAAAGTCTTGTGGTCGGATAACGAGGGTGAGTATTCCTCCAGACAGTTCATAGACTTCTGTGCCCAGCATGGCATTATAAGACAAATGACCGTACCATACAACCCCCAGCAGAACGGGTTGCCGAGAGGAAGAACCGGGCTATTACCGGTGCAACGAGATCCATGCTGCATGATTAGAGTTTGTCTTTGTACCTTTGGGCAGAGTCGAGTGCTACTATAGTTTACCTGCAGAACAGGAGCCCCCACAGGATATTGGGGAAGTTGACTCTTGAGGAGGCCTTCACTGGTAGGAGGCCTGATGTCGAGCACATCAGGATCTTTGGGTGCTTGACCTATTTTCATGTCCCCTCGGAGAGGAGGACAAAGCTAGACCCCACAACCCAATAGGGGATTCTAGTTGGATACTCAGAGGTGTCGAAAGCCTATCGTATCTACATTCCACCACTTAGGAGAGTGGTGGTGAGTAGAGATGTCAGATTTGAGGAGGATAGGGATTTTCAGAGATCTCTTGAGTCGAGAGTCAGTGTTGAGGATGATGCAGAGGCATCGATTGATGTCTCAGAGGGAGAACAACCTCAGGTTTATGGTACGCTAGTATCAGGGGTGACAGGGTCACCATGCATAGCTTTAGGGTCACAGTCAGAGGGTGTTCAGTCAGAGGGGGCAGAGGCTTCAGGTTCTCAGAGTGTTGAGACGAGTCCTGAGACAGTCACTCTTGGGCAGAGAGACCTTACTTCTCCGTTGACCACTTCAGGGAAGAGGAGACCTAGATGGTTTCAGGAGACCCTGAAGGAGGCCAGAGAGAATGTATGGGAGCCCAAGAGCCAGATCAGAGAGAGTAGACCTCTAGTCAGATTTGGAGCATATTTGGCACTAGTGACAAGTATCAGAGACACTGAGCCATCGACATTTGCGCAGGCAGTGGACCAGCAGGTCTGGAGAGAGGCCATGGTAGAGGAGTATGACTCCATTGTGTGCAATGATGTTTGGGAGGTGATTCCGAGGCTAGTGGGGAAGTTAGTTGTGACTTTCAGGTGGTTGTACAAAACCAAGTATGCTGCAGATGGTAGCATAGAGAAATATAAGGCCTGTTTTGTGGCACGATGCTTCTATCAGATAAAGGGAGTCAATTACGATGAGACATTCGCACCAGTTGCGAGATACACCTCGATCAGGAGCATTATTGCCATAGCGGCAAAGATGGGTTGGAACATTCACCAGATGGATGTGAAGACCGCATTTCTGAATGGCTTTATAGATGAGGAGGTGTACATTGAGCAACCACAGGGGTTTGAGGTGAGTGAGTGGGAGACTCACGTGTGTCTTTTGAGAAAGGCACTTTATGGTCTGAAGCAAGCTCCCCGAGCTTGGTATTCACGCATTAACACATGCTTCAGATGGGCTTCGAGAAGAGCGATGCTGATCCTAACCTCTATTACATCATTAGAGGTGAGGACACGCTCATTCTCATTTTATATGTGGATGACTTGTTCATCACCAGAGCCGAGGATCTCATAGCTGAGTTCAAGCTTCGAATTGCATTAGAGTTTGAGATGAGTGATATTGGATTGATGCATTATTTTCTGGGTATGGATGTATGGCAGGAGAAGGGTCACATATTTCTTGGGCAGGGGAAGTATGCTGCAGATATTCTGAGAAGATTGTAGATGGAGGATTGCAGACCTATGTCTACACTCATGATTACCAATTGGAAGAAGCTTAGTGCTTGAGATTTCCAGTTGGTAGATGCTAGTGTGATGAGTGTGTTCAAATGAGACGCCATCCTCACATATAAATACAAGTTGTGAGCTGGCGCTAGGGTTGTGACTCTTCAGTTGGTGGAGCCAACTTCTCGTAGAAGTGGCTAAAACCACTTTACAATTACTAGGGGCCGACTTTACAAATACCACCATACAAATACATGTTGACCAATGCACAAAAGGGGATTTGATCTTATACAAGATCCGACTTGATCAATCCACAAAAGGGGGTTTGATCTATATGATAATGACTCAAATATAAGTAGAATATTCTTCGAAGTTACAATAATTCAACACTCTGCCTTAACAAGAAGGGTATTCTACTGCCAACATTAATAACCACTGATTGGACTCAATACATCACCAAGAGGAGGGGACATCATCATCAACATCGGGCACACTGTCGGTCATATCTATAGGTCATTGAAAGTTTTTCTCATTATCAACATTAGTAGAATCTGAACATCATCATCATCTGTAGCGCGAAGCTGGAGTAACATCATCATCATCAACAACATGAAGTTCGAACATCAACATCAACAACTCGAAGCTGGAATAACATCAACATCATCAACAACATAAAGCTGGAACATCAACATCATTAGCAACATGAAGATGGAACATCAACATCTATATGTGGCAACAGAATGAGGCAAGTGCATCAACAACAACATTTGTGGTACTCTGACAGACCGTCCTTACCAGACCTTCAGGATCTACCTAGGAATCATAAGATTCCCTAGGATATAAAATCCTAACAAGCTACCACGTGGTACTCTGACAGACCATCCTTACCAAACCTTCGAGATATGCCTAGGAATCATAAGATTCCCTAGGATATAAAATCCTAATTGAGCTACCACTACTGACCACAACTGGCATATACATGCGCAGGTTCTTTGACAGACCGTCCATATCGGACCTTCGAGATCTACCCAGGGATGATCAGTCCCCTAGGATATTAAATCTTAACTGAGCTACCTGCCATTGGTCAGGATACCATAGTATCATCAACATCACTCCCCCTTTTGAGGGAGGTCCTTTCGGACTACACCAAGCTTGTCTCGGAAGTACTCAAACTTCACACGAGACAGAGGCTTAGTCAACAAATTTGCAACCTGCTCATCTGTGCCAACATATTGGAGCTTTACAACACCCTTCTGCACCATGTCACGAACGTAGTGATACCAGATTTCTATGTGCTTCGTGTTATCGTGGAACAATGGGTTCTTTGTCATCTTTATGCAACTCTGGTTATCACAAAGGATCACGGTAGCATCCATCTCTAGGTCAAATAGACCTGTCGACAACGTCTGAAGCCATATGGCTTCACAACTGGCGAAGCATGCTGCAATGTACTCCGCTTCTTCCATATTGAGAGCAATACTGGATTGTTTCTTGCTTTTCCACGAAGTCATGGCTGAGCCCAAACTGAAACAACATCCTGAAGTGCTTTTTCTATCTGAAGCACTTCTAGCCCAATCTGAATCAATATAGCCATATAATCTGAAGTCACAGAGGCCATAGTCCAACGTACCCTTAAGGAATCTCATCACATGCTTTGTAGCTACAAGGTGAACATGTTTGGGCTCCACCAGATACTGACTCAAGGTGTTCACAACAAAGCATATATCTAGTCTGGTATTCGTCAGATACATCAACGAACCAATCATCTGTCTGTATATACTATAGAGTAACATCAACTATTTCTAACAAAATATCAACCAGTAACTTCAGATTCGTCTCCATAGGAGTGGACATGGCTCTACTGTCCATCATATAGAATCTCTTCAGAATTTCCACAACATACTTTCCTTGAATAAGGAAAATCGCTTCTGGGCTTTGCCATACTTCAGGACCTAAGAAATAGTGCATCGGGCCTAGGTCCTGATTTCAAATTCAACAACAGGCTTCTTCTTACAATTTGTGATGAACTTTTCTTCAACTGTGAAGAATAAGTCATCCACATATAGCAACAATATAAATGGTCCATCATTCTCAGTATTTAAGTAAAGGTTGGTATCAACTTTACTCTTGGCAAAGCCTAAGCTCATTAGAAAACTATCAATCCTGTCATACCAAGCTCTTGGAGCTTGCTTCAACTTCCAGACATGAGTGTTCCTATCCTGTACTTCGAAACCAAATTTTCACATTACATTGTACCAACCTGGTACACTTGCTCAGTTGCAACTCAATCTACATAATCATGTCTTGGTTCTTGGTGCTTTCTGCAAAGCACTATCTGTCTAACTGCCTTAGAGTATGGCCTCTACTTTTTCTGCAACTGTTCCTTCTGGAATCGAGTCTCTGCACCTGCAGCTGCAATTTCTGAAGCTGAGAATGACTGCTCTATTCTCACTGTAGCTGCTGAACTGTGAGAGTAGCACCTCTATTCTATCATGGCAACAACTTCATCTGAAATTGAGAGTAGCTGATACTGAAGGTAGCTTTTCTTCTTTCATTGAGGTAACTCAATCTCAAATACAGGGATTGCTCCCTCTGAATCTCATATTGTATCGGAACCATGGTTGTTCTGGCTGTCTTCACGAACACTGGAACTCTTTCTTCGATTATTGGAGCAAGTGTCTCGTCATAGTCTTTTCCCTCTTGTTGGAAGAATCCTCTGGACACAAATCAGGCTTCGCATATCTCTATATTGTTATATACACCATACTTGATCTGTTAGATCAATCTTGGAAGTCACCATTGACTTCCTTTCTAGTCTCAAGGAAAAATCCATATCCCAGTCCTTCTGACTGGCTTTCTCCTCTGTTATTGAAACAAGGGAATCTTCCCAGGAGATTTCACGTCTCCTAGAAGTCTTTGAAGCTACGATCTAGTCTTCTCAATTCATGGCATCTGTCTGTCAGTCCGAAAAGACATCTCTTTTCTCATCTGATCCTTTCTAAGATCAGGCTCACTCTGAGTCTACAAAAAATTCAGTCTCTACTGGATATACTTGGTGTTGAATACCAAGTCTTAATATGAAAAGCTGAGTCAGACTTCAAACTTTTCTGCTTCCTGTGAAGGTGGCTTCATTATCCATTGACCAAGTCTACTGTGAGTTCTATTCTAATGTTTGGTCATCTTTGGAGCCTTTTGTTCCTTACAAACAATCTCCATATGAGATACTCTATATCTCAAAAGTGGCTTCTTTTTCATCTTGTTTGGTACATGGATGTATACGGTCATCTATACAACTTGGATAGTTTGCTCCATGTCTCATCTAATATGTTGCCTCCTACAACCTTCACTATAGCTTCCTCAGGGTTATCACCTGTGACCTGCCCGGAACAAGAACAACAAGGGAGAAACAACAGACAAGAATAATACTCTTTATAATAATAATAAAACAATAAAAAGAACAATTTAATAGTAGCTCCTTTAGAGCTATCACTTGTGACCTACCTGAAACAAGGGTAAAAAGTAAGAAATACAATTATAAGGAATGAGAGAAACACTCTTCTAGTGTTGTGATCAATGATTCCTCCATGGTAATGTGGAGAATAAACTCGATAATCTCAACCTTAATCAATCTAATGCTTTGACTTTAATTTTGACCAATGGTTAGTATGATAACTTCAACATATCAAAATGCAACCTGGATATTCATAAGATCACAATAAAGCCATAACAAGTAGAGGCATATCAAAGTAATCAAACCTGGGATGCATAGTTCCTCTGAATGTGCTGGATCTGTGATCCTTCTAGATTTATGATTATTGCTTAGACAAAAGATCCTTTCTCCTGCAAGTACCCTTTAAAATAATGATACAATTTAAATATATGTAAGTACATACCTCTTGACAGTATTGGCAGGTGGTGGCACCATCTAGTAGCAGCGACAATAAATAAAAAAAAACTTTAAAGCTTCAAAGGTGTTGCAACTTGTAATTTAAAGGTAGCTGGAGATTTGCTAAGGCGCACTAGGACAATAAACATCAGTCCCAACACTTCACAAAAACTTTTGCTGCAACTGGTACTGTAGCTGGTGCTGGCACAACAACTGGTGTTGCAATTGGCATGAAGGAATTGGCACTACAATTACAACTGATACTGCAACTGCAACTGCAACTGGTACTTCAACTGCAACTGCAATTGCAACTCAGGGTTTTATGAGGAAACCCTAATAATTCAAACTTCAAATTTTGGAATTCTGATCCAGGGACCAGATGCGCCCTCCTAGATGTGGTTACTTCCCCCAACGTCCTCCTTAAACAGGGAAAATGTCACACTTAGGGTTTATGTAGAAACCCTAATTTTGCAGCAGCTACAATACTGAAAAATTGGATTTTGGAGAAGGTGCGTTGAAGCTAGTCACTTTTTATAAATTGTGAGTTGGTCGCTTTCAGGCCTGCTGTGATACCATGTTGAAGTTTTACTTATACAACTAGCAATTACGGTTCTTCTTTATTATTATAATCATTTAGCACATTAGCTGCATAAATAAGACCACTGAAAGAGAGGCAATCACAGAAACAATAGAGACACACAAATTATCCTTGGAAACCCTCATGGGGGAGAAAACCCAGCTAAAACTTCCTCAATATAGATAGACCAAAGACGGAACACAAGATCCTCCTCTAATCCTTCACTAGGAAGAGTAGCACACCACTTAACCAAGAAATACCAAGACATAGACCAAGATCCCTCCTTGACGTCACCCCTAGTTGCAACAACTACTCTTCCAAGACTTGTGCACTTCTACATAGCTTCAGAGCTAGTGTGATGAGCGTGTTCAAATGGGACACCATCCTCACATATAAATACAAGTTGTGAGGTGGCGCCAGGGTTGTGACTCTTCACTTGGTGGAGCCGATTTCTCCTAGAAGTGGCTAAAACCACTTTACAATTACTAGGGGCCGACTCTACAAATACCACCATACAAATACATGTTGACCAATCCACAAAAAGTGATTTTATCTTATACAAGATCCGACTTGATCAATCCACAAAAGGGGATTTGATCTATACAATAATGACTCAAATATAAGTAGAATATTCTTCGAAGTTACAATAATTCAACATAGTGTAACCCATAGCTAGCTTCACCATGTGACTATGCTGTATAGTGCCTTATCTGGCTATGCTAAAGAAGACATTCCAGGCCACTGTCCTATCAATAAAATTACAACCCCTTACATGATTTTTTTTTATTTTTTATTTTGAGCTGGCAAAGCTGACAGTTAAAATATAACTCCATGCTTATTGGGCACCCATGTTCTCACGCTGGCTTGGGAGGCCTGCACTGGTTTTAGAGAAGCCTGGTATCAGATGATGGAAGATCTTTGAGTACATTATAAAAGACTCTCGTGTCCTAAATGGCAAGACAAATCATAGGGTAGGTTATGCCTTCCACGGCTTGCTTTATAGCTTTTTTTTCTGGTTAAATGTTCTGAGACAACAGTGTTTCCTTCTAGGATGAAGTTATAGAACTGTAAATTCTTTAGACACTCCCCTTTGATCTATTATGACTAGTTTGTTAATTAGAGATTTATTATTCAAGTTATCTTCCATGTTCTACTACATTTTTGGGATTTCCATCAATTAGTTTAGACTTTAAAGCAGAAAGTAGTATACAATTTCCAGAATGTGGGATTTAAGTTTTTGCCTAATTATGATGCAAGAATTAAGTTTCCTAAGCAAATGCGATGCTGAAAATAAATTGTTGAATGTGAAAAATTGATGAATTTGATGAAACAACAATACACAAATTGAAGTTTGAATTTTCAGCAAGCAAATAAATGGTGGTAACCTAGTTTATAATCAAAATTTAAAGATCCTAGGTCAATATGCTAGCTAGAAAATCTATTTTCTGAACTAAGTTATGTGTTGGAATGCACTATAAACTTAAGACATAAATCCAAAATATTTTTTTTTCCAGTAGGATTATAGGGTGAGCTAGTCTACTTTAAGATTAATAGTTCATGTTCTTAGACTAAACACTTGTTGGAATTGAATTTTTGTTTTGAAAAATAACAAATAGAGGCTATTAATTACTAAACAGAAATTTAAGTTGACAATTTCCAGCAAGCTATCTAGGGTAAAGGGTGGCTTGAAAATTAAATTTTTATTGGAAGAGAGAGAGAGAGAGAGAGAGAGAGAGAGAGAGAGAGTAGTGCCTAACTAATTCTTGGGCTAATGGAGTCATTCAATCATGGGAGGAGGCCTATTCTTGTCTAGGTTTGAGAATTCTAAAGGCTGCCCGAAAACATGCCACAAAGTTTGCTGATAATTTTAGAACTAAATCAAATGTTTTAATGCCCTATGGGTTTCTAGCCTAGTTACTACCATTTTGAAAGCAACAAGGGTAGATCTCGTAAAGTAATAAAACAAATATCAAGGGTTAGAAAGATCATATCTAGCTATGCACCTTGTAGAATGTCTTACTTGCTTAGCTTGATCCTAAGTTGCACGAAACAGGGAAATGTCTGGAAGTTTTGATTCAGAGACGTCAAGAAATGCGACTCTCCAAAAATGAAAACGTCGGGGGAAAAAAATAATGAAACACATAAATAACATTTTAGAAGGAAAACTGTGTCTATATTAACATGAAAGGACATGTGGAACACAATTATAGGAGTAATGCCTTGCATGAGGACACTTGGATACAACCATGGAATAGGAGCATTGGACTAACATCTTGTTAGAGAGTGCACCATCCTAGAGGAGAGGCATTAAACCCTAGGATAATCTTTTCTTGAGAGCATTTCATCAAGGGGGTTGGATAAACCCTAGTATGACACTTGTACACCCTTGTATTGTAGAGAGCCATGTTATTAGAATCAGATCGATCAACTCAAAAAATGTTAACCGGTGGACATCGAGGTACATAGAGGGCTTGATGATCTTGATTAAATGCCAGTTCCATACCCTCACACATGATAGGATCCATTGGAAATGTTGTAATCCTGTCCATCTTGAAATCTGAGAAATCGTTAAGTCTGTTGAATTTTGAATGGGACCTAAAATTCTATTTTCTCCATATGAAGTCTAATGAGGTTGGAACCACTCTCAAACATCCTAAAACAATTAATGGTAATGTTAAAAGTTTAAGTAAAAGGATGAAAATGAAAGATAAAGGAGAGTGTCAATTTAATATTACCGTTAATTACTAGGGTGGGTGAAATGGTGATGATATTTGGACAAATTTAAAATGTTTGTTAGTGGTTAATGAAGAGGTTTTTTGCCACCTAAGGGACACATAACCCTCTTGGCCGCTTAGACGGGCCCACAAACAAAAAAAAATGCTGAAACTGTTGTAGTACGGGTCGAAATGCCTTGGAAACGTTTCGAGCCGTATCGTACGACGTTTCCAAATCAGGAAAAGATGTACGGTACGGTCGTCGACGTTTCAACGGTGTTTTGTACTCATTTGTAAGCGCTTCGGGTACTGGTACGACACCCAGGGGGCCTGCAACATAGGCTTTATCCAATCCTTTGCATGCATGAAAAAATTGGTCCAAACCACCACAATATACTCAAGATAATGGCTTCACACAACATAAAATGAAGAAAACCCAAAGAAAATTCTCCAAGAACAAATAATTTTCTATAACTCACTCAACAACTATTATGAATGAGGGGAGCCTCTTATTTATAGAGTTCTAGGCTCAACTGCCTTAAATAAAATAATAATGTCTTGGTGATCATGTTTGATGTGTCAAACATATAAAATAATAGTACAAAATTTGGAACTTGTCCTCAAAAAATATTAAAACCCCTTCATGAGAGAGTAAAAAATCCTAGGGTGCATGCCTAGGAGAGATATCCATCAAATAATAAAGTAACGATCAAGGGAAGTGTGCCCTAAGGAGTGGTCCAAAGTGGTTGCAACAACCTCCCAAAAATAACAATCACGGGCCTTAACAAGTCTGCCCTCCAAGAGAAGTAATAACCCTGTCAAACATGATCCATCTCCAAATAGCAAATGGGCCACCGAGAAAGGTGTGCCACACTCAAAATAGTAAGAGCCTGTTATCCCCCACTTTCAGGGATAACTAGGAGACCATGTCTCGAGGCCCATAGGTCCTAGACATGGAGTACCGAGAGCAAGATTGACTTTAGCATGGCCCTGGAGGGCCCACCTTTTCTCTCTTCCAACATTTTTATCCTGTCAGCAGCAACAACAGCCTCCACCACCATCGGCTTGGTCTTGTGTCAGAGAGGGTTCTTGCTTCATGAGGTAATTAGTTCAGGTATCATGGTATGTGTCACTTTGATCATCAAAACCATTGAATGTATGCATCTGATTCCTTTTATTTCTAACAACTGCTTGGATCTTACACTTGCCCACTTGACCATGCTTTGGGGATTGATAGGGTGTCTTAGCAAGCCTGTGTCTGTTGGTTTTGGTTAGCCACTGGGGTTGTCTATGAGAAGCCATCGTCCTCTCCCCTCACACTTTCACTTTTCCATCTTGTTTCCCTGCTCACCTGTCCCATTCCACTTGTCCGGGCACTGGGTTGACCTCTCTTAGGATTGCACCTTATCTAGTGGGAGGAAGGGGCTAAAGGCCCAGAAGGTAAAAGCAAGCTGGTAAAAGATAAAAGCCTAAGAATAAAACCTCGAGATGCTTTCCCCAGTGATCCCCGAGAAAGCAATAAAAGGCTTCTCAATAAGAAACAAGAGGTACCCTAAAAAAATAATAAAACAAGACCTAACCAGAGGATAGGGGGTCTCATCACGAGCCAGCCTATTAGGTCCATGGGTACCTAGCAGTATGACATTGCCATCAACTGGTTATCATGCTAGGGCAATGACCTTTGGTTGCATGGACAAGGGAAAGGGGGTCTCATCACGAGCCAACCTTCTCATTTCTAAGAAAGTACTTGTGGGTAACGTTGTCACCATTGGTCACCATGCCAGGGCAGTGTCCCCTGATTATCTCTTGAGAAGAAAAAAGAAAGAAAGAGCAATAAAAAATGAAATAACAAAAAAGAATAAAAGGCATGAATGGGCTTGGAAAGAATTGCATCCGTGATAGGTACAACTCGCGTTCTACAAAGGCACCCACAGATAACATCTTGCATCCTTGGCCTTCATTGCACCCACTTGCTTGGACATCCCTTGACCACTTCATCCACTTACATGGCTTGGAAGAGGTCTCTTCCGGGAACTTCCTTTATTCAATGGACACTAACCCAATAGGATGCCTTGCCCTTTTCCTAGACTTGTATAGCAGGTTTGTGTAACGTCTTTGAGCTGTTGATTGATCTATTAGGGGTTTTATGCATATGTTTATTAATATTGATGATGAAATGTGATTAACATTGCTATGATTCCTGTGACTGATGAGCCCATGGAGGGCGTAGCTTTTGATGTGCAGGACCATGCCCGACGGGCATGTACCGTCTTGGACTGGTACACATGGGGAGATGATCAGTTCGGACCTCCATGGGGCTGAAGAGCCCATCAAGTGGATGCTGAGACCCCATCAGGGGGACATACAGGATGGAGATGGATCTAGAGCATTGCAGCAGAAGAGAAGAGGACGTTCCACCAGAGGCATCCCGACAGAGCTTGACTTAGGGGGATGACCCTTTCTTAGTGGAACGCTGGCCTTTGGAGGCCCAGGACCTCACCACCTTGACCATGACGTCACCCAACATCATGGACGTTTGGGGCAGGCAGACTAGGCAGCAGTGGCAGGTTGGAGAAGCTTAGGGAGGGCTAACGTTTTTCTCTAGGATGCCCCATCTGCCCTAAAAAGGGCTAACGTCTCCCTTGGAGGGGCTTCTACTCTCCTTTCAGCTTGATTTAGGGTTTTAACTTGACAATTTAATGTAAAACAATATGATTTGATATTTTGGCCTTGTCGGCCTTTTTACCTGACCTAAAATGTAAAATTAGGTCAAGGTTTTGTATAAATGGGAGATTTTCACTCTCATTTTATCATGACTCATTCACTCCATAAGGAGGTCTGAAATTTGCGCCCTATCTTGGGTATTTGGCTGATTTAAGTGAGGCGCACTTGTTGAAGGAAGACTTGTTGGCATTCTATGGTGTTTCTCTTGAAGGAAGGTGTTACAACTAGGGTTTGCATAGTTACTTCTTGATGAATTGTAAATATTTTTCTGCAAAACTTCTTGAATGAATGGTTGTAGTCTTATTTCTTGCATATGTTTATATATTTTGTTGAATCAAAACCCTAGGTGGCAAACACACAAGTAGGTCCTTGTCTCATGTCCCCTAATAGAGAGACTTTCAGCCATTGAAGAAGAAAAAGAGAGCCTAGCCATTGCTACACTCCTTTTTCTTCCTCTCCTTTGCTATGTTGAATTTTAATGAAGATTTGTACCTTGGACAAGTGGTTCCTATGGGTTTTTAAACTTTTACCTAGGAATGTGGTCCACAACTTAAAAGTGGGTCTTTTTCATAAAGTCACTTTATAAGTGGTAAAGTGAACTTTAA
>ML778907.1:433733-453014 GCA_009831015.1 Picea engelmannii | reverse complement strand
AGATGGTGAAGATGGTGGTTTAAAGTACCCTATTAAGTCTATTAAGTATATATATCAATTGGTTAGACTTTTAGGTGTATTTTAGAGTGTTTTAGTGATTTTATGATGCTTTAAAATGGTGATTTATTGCCAAGGCCGAAACTTACTTCAACTTGTTAAGTGTGTTACTTAAGCATAAGAATGAAGCATCTAACATATGTATAGCAATGTAAAAGCAAACTGAAATAACAATTTAGTTTGTCACCATGCACTAGATCATTAACATATGTAGCTTGCTATGAAAGAAGACTAAATCACAAGGGCAAGAACAACTTGCCAAAATGAGAAAGGAGAACTCAAGCTTGCACCACTTATCTTATGTTTGTTTTAAAGAATTAAGAGCAAAGCACTAAGAAGAGAAGCTTGAAGATTTAAGTGTTTACCTATATTATCAACTTTATCCAACAACCATTAACTTAAGTGTGATGGCAAATGGCCTCAAGATTTTAGAACATGAAAGAAAGTGTTGCCTATTATATCAGTAATGCATAAACCATTTAGTGTATGTTGGACTAAAGCATGCAACAAAATAGATCTTGAAAGATATTATAATATGCAAATAGATCTAAGTGAGTTGATTATGCCCCAAGGACTTAAGCTTAAAGATTAATATGTGAGAGATCTAGATCTAGATGATTTTAATCATTTAAGCATAAATAGATCAAAAACGTATTAAAATCCTAACCTCACAAATTGGGGTATTCCTCTCCCAAAGTGTAGGTAATTATTAAGCTTTAGAAGACAACTTGGAAAGAAAGGCCAAGAAAGGAAGAGAGAGAAGCAAGCAAGAGAAGAAACTCATTAACCCCACGTCCTAGCTTGAGAGAGTGATTTAGAGATAGAAAACTCAAAGCTAGATCTTACCCAAGCTCACACGTGGGAGGTAGGCCGTACCAATCATTCTCCCACACTATGAACAACTAAAAATCAGAAAGAAGTGAAGAAAGTATGCCCAAGAAGCTAGAATAAGTGAAGAGAGAAGTTGAGAATGTTACCCACTTGAAGAGAAGGGTTTTGGAGTGTTGTGTGGACGTTTTTGGGGTAGCATAACCCTTTCAACCAGATTTGAACCTGCAAAAACCAGCAAGATATACTTGCTGGAAATGCTACACACAACAAGCAAAGATGAAGAAAAATTTCTAGTTTTGGTAGAATTTTTTCACATAGAAATTTTTATGAAGAAAGTAGATTTAGATGACCATTTTAAGATGTTAAGCTAGCTGAAATATGTATGAAAGGACAGCAAGAAAGAATGAGAAAAGAAGAGAGAGAAAAGAGGATCTTATGTGTGTTTCAAGGGAGGACTCGTCCTTGAGGCATTCCCAATGAAACCCTTGAAGCCAAACCTGCAAAAACTTAGCAAAATCTATGCATACCGAGATAATATGGAGGAATGTGCTAATAAGATGAAATACTTGCACCCTATCTAACAATTCACATATATAGATCTACAAGAATACTCTTTGTTAGATCTACTCAAATAAAATACTTTACCCAAGATCTAGGCTATGTATAAATCAAATCAAACCATACAAGTTTACCTCACATGTAGCAAGAATGAAAATATTTGTTGCTCTTCCAATGATCCTCCAAAGTTTCTCCTTTATATTACTCAAGAAAAGGATCTTGGAGAAATACTTGCTCCAAAACCCTAAGAGCCAAAGAATGGAAGAGAGAGAGAGAGAGAGAGAGAGAGAGAGACGAAAATCAAGTAGCATAACAATAACTCAAGATATGGTGAAGAAATGAGGGTGAGAGGGGTTCTATTTATACTTGGAGAGACAAACTCACCCCTCTTGGATCAATGCCAAGTGTCCACCACCAAGCACAAGCTAGAATCCCAAGGGTAGGGTGCACCATCTAGGGTTTGAGAGATAGATCTAGGGTGTGGATGAGTGAGGGAGTGTTGGGATCACACAAAATAGGTAGTGGGAGGTTATGGGATGTGTGCCAAGGGAGAGAAAGGGAGCCCAACCACAAAAACAAATTTTCTAGATGAGGGGGGGCGTAACTCTCCTAGGAGGGCACACCACTTGGGGGAGAGGTGAGGAATGGAGTGGAGTAAATGAGTTGTGACGTGTTGGGATGAAGCAAAAAGTGTAGTGGGAGGCTAAGAAAAGCGTGCTAAGGGATAGCATAAGTCTACCATTCATTTTTTTATCATTATTTTACTTTTTGGAGACTTTCTAGAAGGAAGGCACACCACTCTAGAAAAAGTGACGTTTTTGTTTAATGGCTAGGTGAGGGGGTGATGTGAGGGTTGGAAAAGGCTACGAAAGGTTAGGAAAAATCTCTCTCGCCTTTATCCATCTTTACATCCACTTTTAACTCATTATTACAAAATTATATTTTTGCGATGCTTGGACTTAGCAATTAAAATTGCTGTTTTTGATTGACTCACACTCCGAGTGGACAAACGCATAACAAAAGTTGTCCAACTGAGTTGAAACTTGGTCTAGGGGTGTAGGGGGTGCTATTCCATTTCGTTTGAGCACAAGTACCCCTATCAAAAACCCAAAGACCTAGTTTTTACAAATTTTGCTCAAAAATAATTAATTAATTAAATAATTAAACCTCCAAACTTAGAGAAATTTAATTAAAAATTAATTAATTAAAAAAAACTAATCTAGACTCGAGGGAATTCCGCGAGAATTTTAAGATGTCTTGCATGGTCATTTACACCATTTCCTAACAATAGTTACCAGGAGATAAGCCCATTAGAACATCGTTCACCACTTTGGAGGAATTATTGCAAGTGTGAGGGAAAAACTCGAGGGAAATTAACAAGGCTGAAAAACCCAGTTAATAACCTGAGGATAAAATACCCTCGGTGAAAGGAACTCTCCCAATGAACCGATCCCAAGGTAACTGACCTAACTATGACCAATGCAGACCTATTACATTATTGACCCATGCAGGGGTGCGGAAATTCCAGTTACAAAAAGAAGTGTTGGGGCCAAAAATGCCCTGTAGAACCAAATAGTCTTCGACAATTGAGCATCTGATGATGCATCTCTTCATGGCACATGGAGTTGACCCCCTAGTTGGAGAGGCGGTCAACAGGTGCCATTAGAGTCACAACTGAGGACGCGGGTTAAAGAGAAGGGCTGTAGAAAAGTCGAGTAGGAAAAGGGAGCTGCCAAGAGGTTGGACATGAAAACATTCGTGCTGTGGAGGCTAGGTGCCAAGGCAAGAAGAAAGCAACGAGATTTGGAGATCACTAGCAGCAGAAGCGTAAGGCTGAAGATCAACCGCAGGCTGAGTGGAGGCACGAAGCGCTGCACGAAAGATGTGATGGGGGATGTCGGCAGGGCAAGGCAAGCCACTAGGGAAAGGCGAGCTGCTAGCGGAGGATAGCCAACCATGCTAGGTGCGTGGGGAGTTTACCGCCATGTGCCACAGGGCCAAGATAGAGATCCGGGCAACCCTTGGTAGTATAAAAAGGACTCGGGCAACCCAAAAACATTGTTGGGAAGCTACAAAAGTCACCAGGTAGCCTGGAGAAGCAGCCTAAAGAAGCCATTGTGCAGCGAGGAAAAATCTCTGACAATAGTCGGGAAGATTGTAGGAAGCCATGGGTGGCAACATAAGGTTGTGGGTAGCCCTGGGCAGCTTTAGGCAGTGGGGTTTGGGCAACGGGCAGTGGGTCTCGGGTAGGGATCCGAGCAACATATATTTTTTTTGATGAGTGGCTTGTGAGCAGTGCCAAGCAACACAGTGGCAGAGAAGAAGGAGCAAGTAACTTCGAAGGTTGAGCAACTTAGAGGGAGTTAGCCTTCAAGTTCACGTGGGAAGAAGCAACCTTTCAAGTCTATCAAGAAGGAGTCCTGGTACGAGATGACTATGTAAGATACAAGAGCAGGAGGCTACTAGGAGCATGTTCAAAGGAAACAAGTTTTCAAAGAAGTGTTCGACCGAGATGGCAGGGATAGCTTTCTGTTCAGAGGGAGCAACCAATCAGATGGATTGGAGAGCAACCATGGTAGCAGATTTGATAGCCTAGACAAAGCCACCTCTAGATGGTAGACATACCTTCCTCACTAAAAGGGAGTGTTGATGTATTTAGCATCAGATAGGTACTTCCACATTAGCTTGGTGTCTAGCATGTGGAAGTCGTCACTTTTACCTCTCAGTACTTAGGAGTTTCACTTTATGAGTTAATTATTAAAGTGAATGACCTTTTAGAATTAATGGAGTTTAATTAAGTTAAATGCCTAAGTTTTTGGCATGAGTAACTTAAGTGAGTTAATCAAATCCTAACCGTTAGATTTAAAGTGAAAGTGAGATTTAATGTCAACCCTTGATCACTTTAGAGATCTAGGGTTTTGGATTTAGGGCTAACTCATTGTTATAAAAGGAAACCTAAGTGAGAGGATGAGACACACAGGATGGGTGAGTGAGATCTCATGGTTTGGGTGGAGAAGGACTTCCATCCAAGTGTGTAGGGGCAGGGCCGAGGAAATGAGCAAAGGGGTAGCAAGGGAGATAGCATCCAACTAGCAAGATCGAAGGATTGATCTTGAGGTTTGTAAGTCTTGGCTATTTGTTGTTTTGTATTCCTCATATGGGCCATTATTTTAGGACGGGAGCCCAATATGACTAACTCAATGTTATAAAAGACAACATAAGTGAGAGGACGAGACACATAGGATGAGTGAGTGAGATCTCATTGATTGGGTGGAGAAGGACTTCCATCCAAGTGTGTAGGGGCAGGGTCGAGGAAGGGAGTAAAGGGGTAGCAAGGGAGATAACATCCAACTTGCAAGATCGAAGGATTGATCTTGAGGTTTGTAAGCTTGGCTATTTGCTGATTTGTATTCCTTAGATGGGCCATTATTCCAAGACGAGAGCCCAATATGGCTAACTCAATGTTATAAAAGGTAGCGTAAGTGAGAGGACGAGACACACAGGATGAGTGAGTGAGATCTCATTGATTGGGTGGAGAAAGACTTCCATCCAAGTGTGTAGGGGCAGGGGTTGAGGAAAGGAGCAAAGGGGAAGCAAGGGAGATAGCAACCAACTAGTAAGATCGAAGGACTAATCTTAAGGTTTGTAAGGCTTGGCTATTTGGTGATTTGTATTCCTCAGATGGGCCATTATTCCAGGTAAGAGCCCAGTATTTTAATTAATAAAATTAACTTAGAGCTGGTTTTCCCTTCGTGGATTTTCCATGGGTGTTTACCCAGATATCTTGCGTGGAATGTGTTTGATTTCTGTTTTATTTACTTCCGCTATAATTTGTTAAATAGCTCAACTGTGATTTTATTTAATAAGTGATTTATTCAGAATAAACTGTCAGGTGTTGGGTTAAAAGAAAGCTAACAGTTGGATAATGGATTAAAAGCTCAAGTTGTTATGTTTATTTCCTTGTTTCACTTTGGTGGCCAACATTTGTTCCTTAGTCTTGTGTGGTCACCCCCAAGGAAAAGGGGTACTATTGGGGCATCCTCATAAGTGTAACATTCTGTTTCCCCACCATACTTAACACTTGCCATCCTGGAGCCTATGACAGTGTACTAACTTTGGTAATGGTTCATGGTTCATTCTCTCATGAGAAGAGGGGCTAAAGGTCTAGAGGTTGATTGTAGTTGCTAGTTAAATAATAATGCTGAAGAAAGAAAGGTATAATAGCAAGGACTCTCAAAAGCTAGTCCATACTTGAGCTCTACCCTTTCTGCATTTGCCTTAGTCCCAAAGCAGTGATGCTAAAGCTTGAAACCTTATAAAGGGGACTTGCAAATATGATAAAAGGACAATAAAAAGGTAGATTAAGGGGTTGGTAAAACATAGCACTTAGAAAGTGGTAACTCAAGAGCAAGTGCACCCTCCAGAAAGGCGCTCATAGAAATGGACTAAATGACACCATAAGCCACGAAGTAAGCCCAACACTTACCACTATCACAATTACTCTTGAAGGGTTCTTTTTTGTCCTGCTTCCCTAGGGACATACCCCTCTACTTGGGTCTTTTATTTCCTGTTTTGGTTGGCACACCTAATAGCGTCTGATGATGGTTCTCCCATATTCAAACTTGCCAACTTACATCAAGTCTTGAGCTAATGTGAATTGTTTATGTGGCTGATATCTAAGGGATTTTATACCTTGTGAACATTGGCTTTACTTGAGTTCATGCTTTGATTTGATTTGAGTGCACCTGACATGGTAGTTTGAAGGAGGTTCCATACTTTTACCTAGGACATTGTTCCTTTATTGCAGGATATGACACATATGATACAAAGTGTTGAGTCATTGGATGGCTTGACAGACTTAGTTGCAGGCTCTCACAACTTCTAGACCTCGAACGACGAACATATGGGCTTGTAGTTGCTAGACATGGTCATGATGGCATAGAGATGGGAAGAAAGCCCACACTGTGGGCTCTATTCCCTAGAGACTATCATGCATTGGATGGAGGATGTTGCATTGGTAGATGGTTGGATGACATGTAGGGATGACATACACCTCCTTCACCTTGGATGCCATCTTTTACACCTTTGATGCTAGGCCTTTGGGATGACTACGTCATGCTAGTGTTTGATGGAGATGTTGGGGTTTGCTGCCACTTAGACACCACATGGCACTTGATGATGGTATTAACCTTTCTTACACTGTTTGATGATGACACGTGGCCTTTGGAGGCCTTCTCCACACCCTTGAGGTCTGTACGTCACCACACGTGTGACCATATCATGTATTATCTTCATGTTGTAGCATTGTAGAGGCTATTTTGAGGGGTCAGCCCCACTTATAGAATATATTGTTGACATTTTACTCAAATTCTGTGGACAAATGTACTTGGTTACCTCATATAAAAAGAGGGAGCACTTATCTCATTTCTCATCATTACAACTCCTCACATTTGTGAGAGAGCACTCTAGAAAAAGTTTCTCTTGCTCTTGCACTTGGATCTAGTGTGCACCACTTGTAGGAGGATTTTCATTGGATGTTTCTCTCTTGTTGATGATTGGATGGTGATTCGGGGTTTTCTCATGAATGCGCTTGGCTTAGTAAGTCTTCTTTGTTCAAGTTTTATTGCTTGTGTGTGTGTATCTTGGTTACGCTCTTTTGGACGCTTAATTGTTGCATGTTATCTTGTATACTTAAACCCTAGGAGGGATTAAGAGGCCTTATCCCTCACCCTACTTTCATTTGTCATCAATTGTTGAAGCATTAAGGTTTTGTACTAGGGCTTAAGAGGCTTTATACCCTAGTGTTTAATCTTATCAATAAAATCTTGTTGCTAGAGGCTAGAGGAGAAAACGACACCTAGGGTTTATGAGGCTATACACCCTAGGGTTTGTTTTCTAAGAAGTTGGATTAGGGTTTATGAGGCTATATGCCCTAATTGACCTTCATCTCTCTTGCACCTAGCAATTCCATGGTGTGTTGCTTGGCATCATTGCCCAAGAAAAGGAAAATGACACTAGTCTAATTGATTGCAAGTGATGGTTAAAACCCTAGCTAGATTTAAACCTTCTCTCTCTTAAAGTTGATTTATGACATCATATGCAAGCTAATTCTACCCTAATGTTTTGCAAAATCACTTGTTTACTTGTTGCTGTCATAAATTGTTTGCTACAGCCATTAGGGCTGCAGATTTTTGCTACAAATTCAGTTAAAATTATGGGAAAACTTGCCCATAAAATTGTTTTAGCAATTGGATATTATTGCCCATGTTGGAAACTAAATTTAGTGAGTCAATTGCTAGTTTTCTGGGTTGTATTTCTTGTTGCTGTTATAAATCATTCATTGCTGATATAAATTGGTTGACTGCTGCAAATTTACAACAACAATAGGGTTTAATTGTCATTTGGTGTGTAGAGGTGATTATTATGCTATATAACTTGGTAATTGATGATATTATGAATTGAAGTGTTTATTGTCTCGTATAGGTTGCCCAATTACCTTGTTCCAACCGATTTGATCCTCCACCTTTCTCTAGACCTGGCTTGACCATCTAAGTGGCCAAGATAGGTGGCTATGGGCTTGGCTAATCGTGCTATTTGATCCCTGGAATTCACTAGGGAAGCCTCCCTTGTGTTGGACCGACCTTTCTCCTTCACTAAAATAAGGGAAATATCTGCTTAGGTGACAATGGTGGATATTTCTGATTGTTACAGAAGATTTGGGATCTCGTGGAAGGCTTTGCACAAGTACAAATTCTGTGATAACAAGCCTAACATGAAATGACCAAGAGAAAGTAATGACTGCAACATCACGAGCAAAAGATAAGGAGATAGGAGATTTCTCCAGTAATAATCAATCATGGAGTAGCACCTGCAACAAGATGAAGACACATAATATGCAGCTAAAGCAACCTCCACCAATGATACAAATTATGGCGAATAAATTTGATAAACTGAAGTGAGCAAAGAGCTTGTAAATGATACCGCCAAGTTATCCTGTAAGAATGCCAGCTTCCCCCTTGGTTGGCCAAGGGTCAGGTAAACCATGAGGTTAACACCAAAATAACACGTGCAATAACAAAATGCCCCCAGATCTGCAACTGGTACATAGAAAGTCCATGGGTGTCATCCTGGAAGGTGTCATGAAATGGTCCTTGGACACCCCATACAATATATGGTGTAACATGATGGACGATAATGATTTCACCCTTTCTCTTCCTCCTTATCTTGCCATCTGACGTTGATTATGGAAAGTTTAGAAATGAACTATTTTGGGTGATCTGTTCATTTTCTTTGTCAAGCATATTACAGTTTTATTCCTTTATCACAATTCCCAGTGCTTTGTATATTTGGTATAGTAAAGGTCGGGTACCTTCTGTTGGCAGTTTCATCCATGGTGACTTGATTGATACTAATGTTTTATTCTGACAGGCCTATAGACGAGAATTGCAGGAGGCTCATGAGTGTTGTATGAAATATCGAAAAACTGGGAAAGAAGCTGAGCTCACTCAGGTATTTCGGATAAAAGTTTGTTAGAATGAGTTTAACTTACTTTAATTATCTAATTTTTTCATTGTCCCTTACAGGCATGGGATCTATATTATCACGTTTTCAAACGCATAAACAAACAACTTCTTAGTCTTACCACACTAGAACTACAGGTAATGCGTTTCTGCCAATTTATTTAGTATACTGCATGTGTGATCTATTTTTTCAAATGCTTTTCGCTGGTACTTACTAGTATGCAATTGCAGTTTGTTTCTCCAGAATTACTTGCTGCTTGTAATCTGGAACTAGCTGTACCGGGAACTTATCGTGCAGGTGAGTATCATCTACTATGTTTTGGATATCATGTGCATGTGTTTTTGGTGTATGGAACATGCATTTAATGTTCCACACAATTTTTTGTTGATCATTGCTTTACTGGAAGCAGGATCTCCAGTGGTTACAATAGTGGGTTTTGCACCACAGTTACTTGTCATAACTTCAAAGCAACGCCCCCGAAAGTTGACAATCCATGGAAGTAATGGTGAGGATTATGCTTTCTTGCTCAAGGGTCACGAAGATCTGCGACAAGATGAGCGTGTCATGCAGGTTCGTAATCTGTGATTGCATTTATTTATGATGGTGAGGATTATGCTTCTTTGCATCTGGACAGTTGATGCTGTTAGTTTCTGGTTGATGCCTGTAGGGTATAAATATTTTAATTGTATAGTGCCAAACATGCTCCAGTATCCAAGCTGGTCTGTAAAATCCAACTTTTTAAATGGATAGCATTGAAATCATTAAAATCTGGCTGTGTCAAGGTCTATTTGATTTTATTAACAAATTAAAAGCTGTTGGCTTTGAACAGCTGTTTGGTCTAGTCAACACTTTGTTGGCAAATGCACCACAAACTTCAGAGAAAGATCTCTCTATTGAACGCTATTCTGTGATTCCGTTGTCTCCAAATAGTGGTTTGATAGGTTGGGTTCCTAATTGTGATACCCTCCATCAGCTTATTCGTGAATATAGAGATACAAGAAAGGTATGTAGAGTTTACTAATGTTTCAAAGTTCTGAAGTGCATATGTTATTCTCTTTATTGTGATTCGTTTATTGGACCCTAGTTTAGGCTCCACTGAATTCCTTAAATGTATGTATTGCTATAATCTCATCAAAACAGGTTAAAAGTAATCTTAATGTATAATGCATTTATGTTTGTTACTACATGCAATCAGATGTTTGTCAATGCGGAACATCGGTTGATGCTAGCCTTTGCTCCGGATTATGAACATTTGCCACTAATCGCAAAAGTTGAAGTCTTTCAGCATGCACTGCAGAATACAGAGGGCAATGATTTGGCAAAGGTCTGTATCTGTAAGTTGAAAGTTTTTGGATGAAATATTATGAGGTATATGTTTAAGCTGCACACTTATTTTTAGGATGCAAAAAGGTAAACCTTGTGAAATGCTTGTTCTCTCATTTCCTTCTTTTCTAATATTATCTCGGCTGTGTGCTTTCCAAAGTGAAATTTCAATAACATAATAGAATATACAGTTTGCTTCCTTTCTTTTCTCGGTTTTTACTTTTTCCCTTTTCAATGGCGGACATGTTGTTGGAGGGAGATGCTAGTAATTGCATAAGATGGAGATTCTTGCAATAGGTAAATGCAATCCAAGAACAGATGTGCCTTGGAGGGCATAATACAAAGAAAATAAACTATACACTTTTAAAGCTAACCTAAGTTAGAAGATAAATAATACAAATCTGTGGAAGTTCTTGTACAAGAAATGGGATTATTTATTGTCTCAGAATGGTGGCTCTCTAGGTTTGGGAGAAGTATTGAGGCTGGTGGGCCCAGGCCCCATTTTTTGTATGGTCATCACAATATTCCCATGGAGTACATTCATTAGTAATTTGTCAGGGCATTGTAGTTGTCTTATGGGACTTCAATGCTAGTAATATTGCCATACTTGGATCAACCTTCAGCTGCAAACGTCAGTCAATCTGGAAACTAGAATACTCACTTGTTCAACTCAGTGCATGCACAACTGGACTGCAGGTGTACATTGCTTTCCACTATGCTTACCCATATGGTGTGGTCTGACTGTCCATAAGGTGCATCTGGCCATACCTTACCAGCCTACTCTATGCTTGTTCTAACTAGAGAATGATATAAAACAAGCTACAGATAATATAAATGGATGAAAGACAATGAAATGAAGGACATAACTACTCTAATGGAAGTGTACCTAGTGACTGGAGAAAATGTCTCCTCATAGTTCACTCCCTCTTTCTAGGAGAACCCTCAAGCCACAAACTGTAGTTTGAACTTCTCAATGCTTCCATCTGCGGCATGCTTGATCTTGTAGAGCCATTTGGAAATCACTACTGACTTCCTCTCCTGTTTTGGCACTATGTCCCATACATCATTCGTCATGATGGAGGTGTAGTCCACCATGGCATCCCACCATACTTGTTGGTTTGAATTTTGCTGCCTCCTTGTTAACCTCTAGATTTTCACCCTTGAAAATATTGAGGGTTAAGAGCCAGCATGGACTATTTTGGTTGGGATTCTAAGATTCTCCCAGCATTTAGTACTTATGGTTAGCAGAGGTTGGTTCCCTCCAAATGTTGATTTTCCATAAGCTAGGTTAAGCATGTAGTTCATTTAATTTCATCATGTCTTAACCATAAACAAGAATGTTGCAGCAACCAAGATCACAAGAAGAAACACCATGCACAAGTACACAAGATATATCCTGGGAAACCCTTCTCAAACAAGGGAGAAAAACCCAGCCAAATCCTTTTCTATATTCTTCAAGAGAAAGACCTTTCACCACCAAGAATTACTTAGCACACAAGAGGGTACTTAAGCCCTAGAAACCTTAGCGCCCAAGAGAGGTGCGCAACTTTTGACCAAGAAGTGTACTTGCTGAAATTTCCAAAACTCACAAGTGTGTGTGTGTCTACAATGAAAGATTTCATCTTACTTATATTAGACTTGTCCTGTCAACTAAAGTGTCTATTGGCACAATAGGGCCGACCTCACTTAGACATATAATTTTTTTATTATTATAATAATTAATATTAATATTAATTATCTTTTACTGTTTATCTTTAGACAGAATAAGATAGGGCCGCCCTGTACCATTTACATAATAACTAGGGTTACAGGTAGGTTTGACTCTTGAACAACATATAGCAAAGGATCTGATACACCCACTAGTGTTCATCCACTAGGGGCACATCCATAGGGATGCCATGGACCTCATTCACTGCATTACACAAATGAACCAGGTCTTCACACGTTCACCTGTGCTCGTCCACAGGCACGTTTTCTCTACAGATCTGCTTTCCCACTGCCACCAACATGAGGATCATCTAGAGTCTTTTCATCAACTCTACTGCTACTCAGAGGAGGCCATCACATCATCTTTATTTTTGTTCTCATGATGATGTGCCCAATGCTTTTTTGGGATTTCCCACGTTCACCTTGTGCTCAGCCACAGGCACGTCCTAACTCAACAGATCGCTTTTACATCAGATAATCATCTGGAGTTCTTCTCTCTCACGTCATGGAGGAGGCCATCTTTACATTCCTGACTCTGTCTCATGCATGAACCACGAACCCTTCATAGGGGCTTTCTCTCAGGTTTGTAAGCTGAGAGAAAGACTTCACAAGCTGCTATGTTCCACATCTCACAGGTTTGTAAGCTGGAGGATGTCTCCCATAACTGCTTTCATCAACATTAGAGACAAGTATATGATCGGTACATGGTAGTTTGGTTCAAAGTTAGAGTTAGCATGTGTTCCTTTGCATTTTAAGACATACAACATGTGTTGCTACTTTTTAGGAGCCATGGTTTGAGTGGATCTCTTGATAGTTTGGAGCAGTTTTAAGCATACAAGGACGGTCCTTGCATGATTCTAGGCCTGATAGCACTTTTCCAGGCAACATGCAAGAACTTTCTATTTTTAGCAGGTTTGGTTCCAGGCTCTAGACTCAGATTCTGAGCATGCATTATGAATCCGTGAGACATTCTGAGTCTTTTGGATCTTTTCCAGGATGATTTGGCACAAATTTCTATTTTTAGCAGGTTGAGCACCAAGGCTTGCATGTCAATTTTGATTGCGGATTTGGATTCCTTGCAAAAAATTGAATCCAACGAGTATAATATCATGGACACGCGAGGACTTTCTATTTTTAGCAGTGTCTATTTTTAGTGGTAGACACATGATGCTGGTCTCCTAGTCATTCCGAGCATTTGTGGAGAGTTTGGATCAATTTCGACAAGTTTTGAATTTTTGGGACCGGATGACTATTTTTAGAAATTTCTATTTTTAGCAGTCATCGCCATCTCCAGTAATGACAAGTGAGGAGCTCAAATTTTGACATGTGGTAGAGTATTATGATGATGTGGCATCTACATGGCATCATGGACCAAGGATGCATTTTCCAAGGATTATGTATTAAAGGAGAATTAATTAAGCTAAAGAGGTGGCACATGGGTGAGGTGGCATTGTTTGGAGAAAGTTTAGCCACTGAAGGCTAATTTTTCTCACTCTATTCCTCTGACTTTCCATATTCTCACTTTCCATGCAATCAATTTCTAAAATTTCTCCCTAAATTGCTTTTAAACGCAAATTTCCTAAAAAAATAGGAAATCCCTATAGGATAGGGCGAAATTCCCCAATCAAGGATTAATTTTCTCATTAACTTTTCCTCACTCACCATATCTTCACTTTCCATGCATTCAGTTTCCTAAAATTCGACCAAGTTTTCTTTTAAACGCAAAATTCCTAAAATTTAGGAAATCCCTAAAAAATAGGGCGAATTTTCCCTTGGCTAATATCTTACTCATCCCTTGACCAAATTTAGCAATTAGACATGCGTTGAATTGCTAATTTTGGCCTCTTTGTTTTTACTATCGCTCCTAGTCTCATGCGCATGCGTGCTTCCTTGTCCCGCTTGTGTTTTTTCTCACTCAAGCACATGTCATTCACACTTCCTCATGCGCCTATACTTCCTATCTTTACCTCCCATACGTCCTGTTTCATTTCCCTTGGATATGCATCCTCAAAATCTATATAATGGATGGTTGCCATTGATTATTGGTCGGTTCTTAGCATCAGCAACATAGTGTCTTGTTCTCAGTCTTTTCTATCTCTCTTAGTCTAGTTACTCATTCTTTGAGTAAAGTGATCATTGTACCGGTTGTGGACTTGCCGATTGTGGTTTAGCCAGCCCTCTTGCAAGCCTATTCAATAAAGAAATTAAGTGTTTGTTTCTAACCCGTGTTTCTTGTTGGTATTTTGTGAATTTTGCAATTTGATTTGTCATTTTTCTGAACTAGTCACTGTGATTTATTTAATCTTTTGACTAGTTTTCTGTTCTACTTCAATTCTATAATCATTATGCTAACCTTTTAGGATCCCTCCAAGTGAATAATCTATGTTTTTTCTCATCGTTTTGGATTGTTTAACACGCTGTCCAAGACAAACAACTCGTTGTTTTTTGGGTTTACACGAAGAAAATCAGTCTGAAAAGACAGCAGCAAGGTACTGATGGTGCCTAGGGACTCCCCCCTGAGGCTAGCAAGCACTTGCCCAAACAGAGAGGGGTCTAGCTTGTGACAATTTTGGGCTTTTCTCCTTGAATTAACGAAGTTTTCATCGCTGTAATAACAGGTTATATCAGCTCAATTGGAGGGTGGAAATTTGTACTAACACTCCTGAAATGGAAGGCTTGGAATCTATGATGTTGTTCATCAATTCCATGTAGTCTGTGTTGTTGCACAAGTTGTAGCTTGGGAAAATCCCGACCAAACCATCAAGTGGCAACAACTAAGGGACACTACACCCAATGTCACCTCAATATAGGTCCCGCGTTTCAAGGGTGACTAGGTCACTCTAGGGAGGCGATCCCGATGACCTTGGGGAATTGAGACAGATGGAAGGGAAGGAAGAGAGGTATCCCCACTGTTGACCGCCTATTCAGCTAGGGGTCAACTCCATGTACCATGAAGATATGCATCATCAAATGCTACCAAGTCATAGACTATTTGGTTCTACAGGGCAATTTTTGCCTCCAACACGTATTTTTGTAATTGGAATTTCCGCTCCCCTACGTGGGATAATAATGTAATAGGTCTGCATGGATCATAGTTAGGTCAGTTACCTTAGGATTTCTTCATTAGGAGAGTTCCTTTCGCTGAGTGTTTTTTTTCCTCAGGTTATTAATTTGGCTTAACCAGCCTTATTAATTTCCTTTGAGTTTTTCACTCCCACAAATAATTCCTCCAAAGTGGTGAAAGACTTTCTAATTTATTCATCCTCTGGTAGCTAGTGTTTATGAATGATGTAAATGACCATGTAAGACATCTCAAAAAGTTTCGCGGAATTCCATAGAGTCTAGATAGGTTTTTTTTAATTAATAAAAATTGCCCAAGGTTGGGTAATTTAATTAATTAATTATAATTAATTTTTGATAAATATTGTAAAAATTAGATTCTTGGGCTTTTGCTTGGGGTATTTGTGCTCAAAAGAAATGGAATGAGACCCCCTACACCCTTGGACCAAGTTTCAGCGTAGTTGAACAACTTTTGCTAGGTGTTTGTCCTTAGGGAGTCCAAGTTGGTCAAAACAACAATTTTAATTATTAAGTCAAGACATAGGAAAAATGTCATTTTTGTGAGTTTTGAGCAAATGGAGTAAAGTAAAGGTGGAGAATGATGAGAAAGACCATTCCTAACCTACCCAACCCCTTCCTAACCATTTTACACCCCCTCACTTACACACTCACTCATACCCTCATGCCCCTAGGGGGATTTGCGCCCCTCTCCCATGAGATAACATTACAACTTTGATTTAATTGAGTTGTGGACCCCTCCCTCAAGTGGTGCGGCCTTCCTAGCCTCCCATGCCACCTCTAGAGTGTGTCCCACCCACTCCACCTCACCAATCCATGTCTAAACCCTAAAGTTGTGCCCTCCCTCCTTGAGATCTTCATCTTAGCTTGGGTTTTGACACTTGGCAATGATCCAAGAGGGGTCACTTTGCCTTTCAAGGTATAAGTAGAACCCCTCCCTCACTCATTTCTTCACCATTCTCTTGAGTGTTGTTATGCTACCATTTTCTTGTCCCATCTCTCTCTCTCTCTCATTGTTCATCTTGCTTCCATTCCATTTTTCTCTTGGAGAGTTTGGAGCAATTAGTTGCTACAACCTTTCCCTTTTTCAATAAGAGAGGCTTTGGAGGAATCTTGGAGTACAAGATTGTGTCTTGGTGTTCCATGCATATGAGGTGATTTGTTTCTTTGGGTATTTTTGTGGAATATTGAGTAGATCTTTGAGTAAATTATGTTTGCTTATATAGTTTAGGCAATAGTGTAGTTGCTGGCCTAAATGTGTTGTACTTGCTAATGATATAAACTTTGTTGTGTTGTTGGTTTATGCAATCCATTATCTACTCTTGTCTCACATTTTATTCAAAGTTTGCAGGTTGTCTCAAGAGCTTTGTTGGGATAGATTTGAGCAAGAATCTACCCTCATAAGCTTATTAAAACTTCATAGTCTTTTCTTTTCTAGTGGTAACAAAACCCTTTCTTTCCWTCTCTCTTYTAATAAGCATTGTAAGCTAGCCCAAAGGGGGTCACGAGGTGGCTTGCCTTCTCTTTTATTTTCTGTTATTTAAACATAGTTAGTGCCTACATCTTGGGTGAGAGTTTGGCAAAGCCACCCCCTAAAATCGTAAGGCTAGGGTGTATATTTAATTTTCTGCATTTTTTTTTCATTGTTTTGCCCCACTTGTCATTAGGACAAGGTTGTGTGGTTAGGATTGCTTTAGTTTTAGTTTAGCTATTTCATTTCCAACCCCCTTTGGCACAAAATAGGAAGGTTTGCCTCCACCTTCTGCCATTGTGAGTGGTTTGTAGCTCTTGTTTTTTAGTTCAAGTTTCATTTTTCTTATTGCCTACACCATGGATGTGAAGTTGGCCTTGCCAACCCCCATATAGTATGGATAGGTTAGTTGTGGATGTCTAATATGCTTATGCTCATGGTTGTGTGGCTAGGATTGCTTTAGTTTTTGTTTAACTACTTCATTTCCAACCCCCTTTGGCACAAAATAGGAAGGCTTGCCTCCACCTTGTGCCATTGTGAGTGGTTTGTAGTTCTTGTTTTTTATTTCAAGTTTTATTTTCCTTATTGCCTACACAATGGATGTGAAGTTGGCCTTGCCAACCCCCATATAGTATGGCTAGCTTAGTTGTGAATGTCTAATATGCTTATGCTCATGGTTAAGATTATCTAGAAGTAGATCTCACACAACATATGCTAGTTTAAGCCCATAGAGGCATAGGATTAAATCTTGTGCTTTGTTATTTCTTTACTTGCAAGCTCTTGTTCTTTAAGCATCTATCTTTCAAGTTTGCAAACACATAAGGGCATGTGAATAGTGTAAAAACAATCTTTTTCATTTCAACATTTCTTTCAAGTTCTTTATATGCTTCACATGCAATAATCTAATGATCTAGAACTTAATTTCATGCTGTTTTGAAGTTTCGGTTTTGACCCTTTTTGGGCAAGTAAAACTCACCTTTTGACACCTAATCACCTAAAAACACTTAGTCCATAGGCCTAATAACTTACTAGACTTAATAGGGCAGCTCTACTGATCCATCTTTGCCATTTAAACAAGGATTAGAAGAAGCAACGGAAGCTGATAGGCTGGGGACGGTCTCGTGGCACTCAGTGTCCTTTCCAGGAGTATTCTCTTCCATTGGGCTGACGTATGGAGTTAGGGTAGGCCTTGTTGCCATACTTCTTGAGCACCCAACAGTTACTTGGTACAAGCGGGGGGAGTATTTGGTTGACACTTAGCTAGGAGTCACTCATCACTTAATAATCTTTAATCAACTTCTTAATCCACTACAACATTGGACATAATTTTGGTATATCTTTCAAGGTTGGCATTTAATTTACACTTGCAACCACTCTTCACTTTTACATTTAAATGCAAGTTTAACTTGTGTTTGGTGGATTAATTATCTAAGTGGTCATATTTGTGTTTTGGAACACTTTCTCTTTCAAGCATCTTTCATTTAAGTGGTGTTCACAGTTGTGGTGTGATCCCTCAAGAAGTTGCGCATCCTCTTGGAGGCAGTATCTTGTTGGGTCTTGAGTGATTTTGTTGCCATTGAAAGCAGTCCAGTAGAGTAGTGCATCCCCTTGAGGAGACACTCTATTGTGAGCATGCTAGGCTTGTTGTGATTTTGAATGCATCTACTTGAGTATCCTTAATTCCTGCACATACAAGCAAGTTGTTAGTTAGTGTTGTGTATCTTGTATCCTTTGTATCTTTCTGAGTATTACTTTGTTGTAATCTTTAGGTATTCTTTATTGTAGCTTTGTATCCAGTTTGTATTTAGTCTTGTTGTAATATTTGTGATCTTTGTAAATCTTGTGTAATCAACCTCCCTTCAATTTAGTTGACCCCTTGCCCAATCTTAGGCACTAGTCTTAGTTGTCCTAAAAAAAGGTTTGATTGTCATCCTATATTGTTGCACATTTTATTGTTGCTTCACATCATAGGCTAGATTCTCCCCCAACCATTTAACTAATTGAAACCAACTCCTAGAACTTAACTTTAAATCTCATCTAGAAACTAGGGTCTACACCCCTTGGCTTCCCTAGGAGTAAGCCTAGACGAAAGAGGTTAAAGTCAAAGTGACAGTGTGGGATTTGAACCTAGGCATTGTGCTTCCAAGGACACACTAAGTGAGCAGGACTTAGCTCACGTTTGCAAGTGTGTATAAAGACGGCAACATCTTTGGCGCCATTGTCGGGGATAAGTCTTTTATCCTTGGTCTAAACAACTTAACTTTTTTTTTAAGAACTAAACTATAAACTTTAGTCCCTAAAATTTTTTGAACTTGCATTGGTTGATTTTGTGTGATTCCTTTCCAAGTGGTGACCCCATTGAAATTTTTTGTCAAGTATACTACTAGGAGCACTTCACAAGGAGTGATTTATTCTTTTCCTGAACCTGAAAAGGTTTATAGGAGGAGGCTAAATCGCCTTGCCCCTAGAAGGCTACTTGAAAGTCTTAGAGGAGAAGCACTCAGTGATATCCAATTCTTGTTCCAAACTAATAATCAACAAACTGTTAATAATCCCATTAATACTCCTAATGCAACCATGAGTATGTTTTTGAGGCCTTTGGACTTTGCAGCAATCGGAGGGGCTCCTCACACGATTCCTGAAAAGGCTATTGATAAATTACCGAGTTTCAGGGAAACAATGCTGTCAGGACACATCAACACATCCTAAATTTCAATCTGTGTGTCTTGAGGTAT
>ML778907.1:359769-373267 GCA_009831015.1 Picea engelmannii | reverse complement strand
CATATATAAGAAGGTTATAACAATCAAATATGACACATACCATGATACCTTGGACCAATTACCTCATGGAGCAAGAGTCCTCTCCGATGCAAGCCCAGGCCGGTGGTGATGGAAACTGCTATTGCTGACAGGACAAATCTGACAAAGAAGAAAAGAGATGGGCCCTCCAGGGCCATGCTCAAGTCAATCCCGCTCTCGGTACTCCATGTCTAGGACCATGTGGGCCTCGAGACATGATCTCCTAGTTATCCCTAGATATCGGGGATAACAGGTAGGTTAGGGAGTTTGCGTCTTGCATTTGCATTTGTATATATTTTGCATCATGCATTCATGCTAGTGTAGTTTCTTATATATATCGCATTTTCATTTGTACATACTAAATACATGTTAGGAAATTGCACTTGATATTAGTGCTTTGTCATTTTGTAGTTAAGGAAAATTTTCTTTTCAACATGGTTTTGGATTTATCATTGACAGTTGGTGGATCACATCCACCTGCAGATATTTCTAAAGGGTGTTGTTGGATGAAGTGAGTGTAGGGTTGCAGGTCTTAGACAACCAGAGATGCTGAGGTTCCCATGTGCTCTACGGTGAGCACATGTCCCCATGTTGGAGCCAGATGTGACCCCCCTATGCTAAGGGTAACTAGAGGAGATCATGTCTTGTGGCCCGCAATGGAGAACATGATCTCAACCATGACGACGATCAACATGTCCACAGATGGCAGCCCAAGAACTCCCCTCATTCACCTTTATAGCTACAGGTCAACCAAGGCTCATCACATTCAAGAAACCCATAGTATGGGAGATGGTAAGCCATCGTCACCATGAGGTATGTTAGTCCTTCTTTTATGCAAAGTGTTGTGCTTAATTTGTCGGGCATGGGGATGATTATCTTTGGTTGAAGTTGGATAACGGATCATTGGTTTGGGAAATTGTGTCAATTGCCTTGTTTCACCTAGGTGGTCAGCTTCTGTGCCCTAGTCCCGTGTTGTCACTGCCTAGGGAAAAGGGGTATTGTTGGGGGAAATGTTGCAGGAAGTGCCACCCCCCCCCCCACTCCGGACGGATTCTTTAAGGAAGCGATCACTGGAGCAAGCTTCCGAAATCTGGAAGTGCGCTTTTAGATTTTGGAAGCTCGCTCCAAGGTGCAAAACCGCGCTCCTTGCCAGCATGGAAGCATTGCATCCCAGAGTGAGCTTTCGAAATCCAGAAGCGCGCTTCCAGATTTCGGAAGCTCGCTGCAGTGGTCGATTCCTTAACGCTTCGCCAATGCTCCTCGAAAGCTTCTCGTAGGGCCCACGAGCTTACTCGAAAAAGAAAAAAATTACTCATTTTTTTTAAACTTTTGAGTTGGGTTAGAGTGTGGGGTGTGGTTAGGGAGGGGTTAGGGGAAAGTGAGGATGGAATAAAAGATATTTTCCCCCTCTCATTTCCTCATTGTTTTTATTTGTGTTTGCTTGAGCTTGGAGGAGAGAGCAAAGGAAATCTTGAAGGAGAGTGACTTGGAAGAGAGAGCAAAGAGGAGCTTAAAGGAGAGAACAAAGAGGTGCTTGGAGGAGAGAGATAATAGGAGTTTGAAGGAGAGAAAAAAGAGGAGCTTGGAGGAGAGAACAAAGGCAACCATCTATCTCAAGTTTCAACTTGCAAGATTCAAGAGCTAAAGAGGTAAGCCATGAAGTAAGTCCTAAAACCATATCACTATCACAGTTACTCTTGAAGGGTTTTTACTTTCCCTTGTCACTCTTAGGACCTATACCTCTACCTGGGTTATTTTATTTGTTGTTTAGGTGGCACACCTAATAGGGTTGGATGAAGGCCCTCCCATACTTAAACTTGGTAACTCACATGGGGTCTTGGGCTAGTCTGATGCTTGAAGTGGATACTGAGGTGAAGTGTCTTACATGGCTTATATCTTAATCTACAACTTACTTTGCATGTTTTAAGTACTATTGTTGCTTATGAACTTTGGCTAACCATGTTTTATACTGTTTTGGATGGTGCTAACATGGTTCTCTAAGGTATGTCTTGGGCTTGTACCTAGAATGTTGTGCCTTTATTACAGGACCTTGTCACGTGTGATGGAGAGCAGTGAGTCATCCAATGACTCACCACCCTCAGATATTTTCTCTCACACCCTCAAAACCCTGGACGATGGATAAATGGGCCTTGGTTTGAGCAGATTCAGTCATTATGGTACATTGATGGGCTGGAAACCCCACAAGCTAGGTAGAGTACCCCATGGCCTATTTACACACATGATGCAAGACGTTGCAGCAATAGTGACTCATGCATTATTCAAAGACGAGATGCATTCCTCCTCTCTTTGGACGCAACACATTGAGGCCCTTGACTTAACCTCTTGACCTTAACGTGATGTTCTAGTGTTTGACGTTCTTAGGGTTTTGATGGGTGGATGGATGGGTACCGGAGATGATTTGGCACGACCTTGAGGGAGGAGACACCTCACTTGACATCTTCACCTTGGAGGATGCCATGTGGCTTTTGGAGGCCTTAGCCTTTGGAGGCTTGCCGTCACCCTACCTAGCCTTGACATGTCACACATGTGGGCTATTTTGATTTATTTTTTCTCTTTAGCATTTTGTAAAGGGTTAAATAAGGGGTTGGCCCCACTTCTAATTTGTTGTTGATATTTTATGTGGACAAATGTATTAGGGTAGCCTCATGTAAGAAGGCTACCGTCGCTTTCATTTTTACAATCATCTTTCACTCATCTTTGTGGGTAATAGATCTGAAATTTTCACCCTTTATGGGTAACTAGATCTTCTCTCTCGTGCACTATGCTTGGAAAGGTCTCTTGTGTGGATGGATTTGCTGATTTTCGATGGATATTTTTGCAATTAGGGTTACATTTTCTTTGTTTCTTGGATGAAAGTAAGCAAATTTCTGCAATTTATGTTCATGCATTTAATGTTTGTGGTGAAATTGTTATTTTATTGCAAGAAGTCTTGTTTGGTGAAACCCTAAGAGAGGAACATAAGTGCTTCTTTCTTTGACAAGGTGATATTTGTCTAAAATTGGTTCATTCTCCTTGCTAGGGTTAGATCCCTAAAGCTCTAAAGTGCTAGCATTTTAGGGTTTCAGTCCTAGACATTTGATCTTTGACCTAGTTGAAGCTACAAGAAGGGAGAAACGATTTCTAGGGCCCAAATGTGCTTGCACCCTAGACATCCTTCTCCTCAAGATCTAGGACCCAAGGCTAAATTGTGCTTGCACCTTAGGGTTTAGATCCTAGCTCTTGGTTTCATGTAGATCAACCTTGAAGCTTGGTTTCATTTGAAAGACACTAGTCTTGAAGCATTCTCATAGTGAATTGATTGATGAACTCAATCTCTCAAAATTCTCAAGCTTTCTACTAACTACACTATCACTAACATTGGCAAACTCACAAAATAACTTGTCGCTGTTGTAAAAGGTTTTCTACAGCCATCCAAATCATATTAATTTGCTGCATACACTAATCTAATGGTGGTTTAACTCAGTCAGAAATTTCCCTTAACAATTGAGTAATATTCTATTGGATGTATTGTTAAATTTCAGGGTCAATTGTGGTGTTTATGAGCATTTATTATTGTTGCAGTTACTAATTACTTATTGCTGTTACAAGACTGGTTTACTGCTGCAATTTGCAACAACCATAACAATCTAACTTGTCTAGTGTCTAGAAGAGGTATTTATTGCATTCTTTGTCTTGAAAATTGTTATATATATGTTGCAAAGTGTTCTTGTTCTGGGTAGGTACCAAGTTATCTTCAAACCTTTTCTTGTCCCTTGACCTAGACCAATCATCCGATGATCAAGATAGGGGGCGGTAGGCTTGGCTACTAAACTTGCTATTTCATCCCTTGAGATCACCAGGGAAGCCTCCCTTATGATGCACCTCTTTCATCACTAAAACGAGGGAATTCCCTACTTAGGTGACAACGGTAGGTTCTTCCATAGTTACGCAAGATTTGGAGATCTTGTGGAGAGCTTTGCACAAGTACAAATCCTGCATTAACAAGTTTCATAAGAAAATCACAATGTGTGTATGTTATGATTGCCATGGATAAATCAAAATTGAATCTGATGTTTTATTAATGTCTAGACTCCTAATTGATTGAAAGTGATCAATGGGGATTCAATGGCATATGGACAAGATGGGGAGAATAAGAATTAACTAAGGTATTCCTGTCAAAAAATAACCCCATTCCTACAGGGTACTGACGAAAAGTTGACAATGGGGAACCTAGAACTCGATATGCCCCCTTGGGAGGAGATCCTGCATGAGGTTTGCCTATATATCCATATGTAATTGTAAGGTAATTGTACAAGTACTAATTGTGAACATTCCTCTTGAGTGCAATGGTTACAAAATCCTCTTGAGTGCCAAATTTAAAATAATTAGAATGAAAATTAACAATTAGAATAAGGTGATAAAATCTTTAGATTCTTTATAATTGAGAATCAAGGCATATTAGGACCTGGAATTGATTTGACTATCCAGATACCCTTGTTTTTAATCCTCAGAATTTTAATAGCGACTGAGAATATGTGGCATTCTTCTAAATGATAATCTTGTTCAGTCTTGTAAGTGTTTGTTGATCAAACTAGAAACTCAAATGCAACAAAATATTATTCAAGGACAAACAACATTTGGATAGTCTCAATAATAGGTTGAAGATGTCATATACAATAGATTCTTATTATGTTGGTCAATACAATTCCTTGGCTATTAGGCGTGCATGTTATTCTCAATGGTGCCTGTTGCCGTCTAATACAGACCTACAAACGTGGAGAAGTCTCCAACCCACTTGGTGTGTCCTTGGAGGCACAAACCTGAATCCAGACCCACTATCACCTCAATTTGGACTCCTTCCATCTAGGTTCACTCCTAGGGAAGCCAAGGGGGGTAAGACCCTATTAAACTATGCAAACGTTTAATAAAGTTCTAGGAGTTAATTAAGTTGTTGATTAGGGAGACCCAACCCAATGCCAATCAACCATGCAATATACAGTTCCTTCAATGACAAGCAAACCTTTTACAACAATTTAGACTAGTTCCTAAAGATTATCAAAACTCTTTTATTGAAATATATTCACAAAAAGATACCTTTACAACTTGAAATAAAGAATAAATTTATCCACACAATGATTCAAAAAATAACTTTACAAATAAATAACTTCCCAAAGAATTAAAGAATGCTTGAAAAATAAGAAATAGGGAATAATGTAAATAACTTGCAGAAAATAAATGGAATGTAAACTCTTAAAAATAAATTGTTGAAATGGAAACTGCAATGAAATGTAAATATTGTGCAAGTGCATAGATTGCTTTTAATAGATTTTTAGGTCTCTTTTTACTTAAGGGAAATTAAATTTGAAATGAAGCAAACCTAAGCTATGTGACCACCCCAAGTCTTTATCCTTTTAACCAAGAGAAAATGTTGGGTGCTCAACAAGAGAACAACAAGGTTCTCCCCTAGCTCCATAGGTCAGATCCAAGGTGCTGGGTGCTCAACAAGGAGGACACTTAGTGCCGTGAAACCGTTCCCTACTTCAACCCCTTCTAGCCTCCACAAGTCACCATTTTTTAGTGGTTTAAGTAATAATGAAAATGAGTGTCTAATTAAACTAGCCACACAGTCCTTTTCCCTTTCTTATTACCCAAGATCCACAAAGTGGCAAGGGGAGGGAATGCGAGGCAAATGGTGAGGCAAATGTTTGATTACTTTGCCAAAATGAAATTTAAACACTAGCCAACACGATATTGCAGGGTGGCAAAGCCACTCACATGCAAGGTGTGGGAAAACTGGAAAATAAATTACTTGAAATAAATGAAATAAACAACTAGCCACACAACTTTGGCACAATGTGGAGAACAAAGCCTACCGATTTTGTGACCAAGGTGGGCAAACAAATTAATGCAAAAAATCAGAAAATTACTTCTAAACCTAGACTACACGATTTTGCAAGGGTCGTTCAACCACTCACATGCAAGGTGTGGGAATTTTTTTAAAAACTAATTTATAGATTATTAACATGGAAAAAAAATAAAGAATGCAAGCCCAAGAGACTATGTGGGGTTGCTTATAATGATTTAGAAAGCAAAAAAATAAAGAGGGTTTTGCACCATAGCCTTTAGGTGCTTTCTTGAGTTGCTTGGGGCGAAATTTTAGTAGTACCTCCCCTTTTACTGGTAAAAACCTGCATAAAAGAGCAAACAATGCTTGTTGGAAAATGCTAAAAATCACCTAAACAATTTAGTTTTGGGTTAATATATATATACAAAAAATTTTATATACAAAATCTGAACTTGGAAATTGATTAAAGAGCAAGATTTAGATGATTTTATGTGCAGAAAATAAGTAAATAGAAGGTTGAAAATTATATCAGAAATTTAGATGAAGAAAATGAAGCTTTTGGGGTCCACTCCTCGAAGCTTTGGTAACTTGTAAACATGTAGACCCTTCTACACAATGAGACAAGAAGGTGAGATCTTTTAAAAGGCCTACAAAATACTTTACAAACACTAGTAAAAACAAATCACATAAACCTATAACAATACTACTACAGATTTATCCCTAGCAAAATACTTTGCTTAGGGTTCTTCAAGTAAAACAATGTGAGCAAAGGTAAACAAAAAATTCACAATATTACCTCCACTAAAGAAAAAACCCCATACAAGAGTAGCCAAAGAGCACCATTAATACATTAAAAGAATACCAAGAGTAGCCAAAGAGCACCAAGAATACGCCAAAAGAATACCAAGAGTCGTCCAAAGCTGCACTTTGTTGCATAATAAATGGCTGCAATATTGCAACAAGATTACATGAGAAAAATGAGAGAGAGAGAGAGAGAGAGAGAGAGAGAGAGAGATTTGGGAAGCATAAGTTTACAATGAAACTTGATGCCGAAATGAGGAGAGGGGGGCTCCTTTTAAAGGTGGGAAAGAGGAGAGACACCTCTTGGATGATTTACAAGTGTCACCCATCAAGAGAGAGAGGATCCAGTCAAGGGAGGTGCACTTTTAGGGTTTCAGGATGAGTTAGGGTTTGAGGGGTGAGTTGTGAAGGGGGAAAACCCCTTTACTTTTGTTTAAGCATTACATCCAATGTCCAAGGGGGGCACCCAAGGTGTGGGGCCCTCCCTAACCTTAGCTTTAACCTTTTTTCACATGTGCGTGAAGGAGGGGGGCATCCCTCTCTCTAGAAAGACTAACTTTAAGTTGTGATCTTGACTTGCGGGGGTTTTCTCTAAGTGGATTTTCACTTGCCAACTTAGGAAATACATTAGAAAACATTTCCCCCTTTCTTTTCTTGACTTTAGTCGCTTTTACAATTTTTGGCTTTTTTACCTTAGCTAATTATTTGTTGATTTCTGACCGAGTTGGACTCCTCATGGAAATTTACCTAGCAAAACTTGTCGAATTGAGTTGAAACTTGGTCCAAGAGTGTAGGGGGTCATAAGCCATTTGTTTTGAGTACATACACCCCTATACAAAATCCCCAAGGAACATATTTTTACATTTTACATCAAAAGTAATTAAAATTTTTCAATTTACGAGAAATTTTAATTATTAAAAAATACTATCAAGACCTAATGAAATTCTGCAAGACTCTAGGATATGTCTAGCATGGTCATTTACAACACTTCTAAACCTTAGTCACACACTGGGCTCGATCATTAGAACACCTTTCACCACTTTGGAGGATTATTGAGTGAAAAACTCAAGTAATTAAAATCCCTGAAAAGAAAAATTAATTACATGAGGAAAAAAAACACTCGATGAAAGGACTTCCTTAAGGTAAAGTCCTAGGCAACTAAATTATTAAAACGTGACCCATGCTAATATGATACATTACAAAATTATCCCACACAGGGGAGTGGAGATTCCTTGGACACAGAAAGACGTGATGGGGGTAGAATTGCACTACTGAGCTATAAGTTTTCAAACTTGTCGTACCACAAGGTAGATATCTTCATGGTACATGACGTTGACACCTAGTTGAAATAGGTGGTCAACATTTGGCTCAACATGCGCATGTGTGCTCGATCTTTGGGAAGGAAAGCATGCGAGAACCTTAGAATCTGCAAAACAAAGTTCTCACCAATAACTAACATAAGTACATGTAAAAAGAATAAACAATAATCAATAAATGAAATGTCTATACAATGAATTAGAATTATATATATATATATATATATATATATATATATATATATATATATATATATATATATGAAATAATGAAAAAACTGAAAGAATCAAAGGAGAAAGGTTAGAGATATGATACAAAGGGTGCCCCTTTGGACACCAAATGACTGTGTTGAAGACCATTAGAAGATGGGGCTTTTTCACTGGCATATCTAGCTTTATGTCGTCCAACTGGCTGAAATGAGTTGTCAGAAGACTTGTATACTTTACCTGGGTTTCTGATGTTTTGATGTGAACGGTGAACCCTTTTTCTTAGTGCTCAACCACTTGATAAAATCTTTGTTGAATCCTTTCTGATGAAGTTGCTTTTGTTCCAAGCAAAAAGATTTAAAGTTCGTCGATTTTAATTCTTCTTTGAAAGGCTTTGCATACTCTTCCATAGGGATGATATGTTGACTATTATCATCATTACAAACTTCCTTATTATCCTTACAATCTTTCACAATATTTATTCCACTTTTTCTTCTTTTCCTTTCATTCTTTTTATGCTTGTCCTGTTTGTTGAAGACATCCTCTTTTCCAACATAAATTTCCCCAATTTCTAAGATATCTGGAATAGATGGCCCAAAAATCCTATCCAACTCTTCCTGACATCTAACCGATTCATTTTAAAGCTGGCGAACTGATGTTGATGATGCAGTTCCGAATGACAAATCCAACTCTGTTTCTGATTTTGAAGGAGTCACATCAATATCCCTTTCACTTGGAGCTTCTTGAAGAAAAAGATCATCAAAAGAATCCATGTTATCCCAAACCTTACAAACACTTGGGAGTTCATCCTTAAGTTTTTCCTTGATAGGTGCTAAAAAATTAGATGGTACCTCGTAACATGCCAGGTCTAGTGCATGATACAGAAACTCATTGATGGGTTTTCTGGGATCTTCAACATGATATTTCCTTTCCAATTCTCTGTTTAATCTAAACATGGCCCCATTTGGAGTGAGAATGGTGGCATAAGTTAAATCCATTTGTATATTAACCCCCAAATCAAGAACTTTTTTTTCTTAAGAGCAACATACCCCAAGCATTTGGCACATCAATTGCTACTATTTCCATTTCTATTAGAATATCAAGGATGACAACCAAATGCACTTGTAAGCTTTTTATCAGACCATGCACCTCAATTGTTTTACTATCCATGGCACAAATGTTATGGTAATTCCTTGAAATCCTTAAATTTAACTATTCCATTACCTTCTTAGTCATAACATTTGAGCTTACTCCAGAATCAAGCATACAATTGTGAAGGAGATGGTCATTCATAAGTAGAGAAAGAAAAAATGGTTCATTCATTTCGTTTCCCCTATCCCAATTTTGCAAAATCACCAGTGCATCTTGGTAAGCTACAACTTGTGGCTTATCATCATTACCCTGAGGAGGATTTTCTATAGCTTTAAACAATTTCCACTTTTGAGATGGAATCTTCATAATTTCTACTACAAGGACCAACATTTTTGCATTATTCAACCACCCTCCTAAGTCAATATTTAATTATGTATTTGTAGGAACACTTGATTTAGGAGGGGGAGGAGGTGTCTTAGGAACAATTGCGTGTGGCCTATCTTGATTTTTTGTCCCATTTCTTTGATAAGTGGAGCCTCTATATCTTGCCATTTCTGATACTTGCTTGGGAGTAGGATTTGGACCAAATTTTTTTGTTACATTGTCCACAACTTCATTCATGCAATTTACCTCCCTACTATGCTCCATTAATTCCATCCATTCATTCTTGCCCACATTATATTCATGACCAAACATATTAACTTGCTCATTTTCTGATCTAGAGGATTCCCCTTCATTACAAATTTGAAGAAAAATTTGGCAAGTTGATTCTTCATGAAATTGCCCACAAGGTCTACAATATGGGATAACTTGGTGGACAACCAAGTTAGTAGATTCCAAAGGATTTGGGGGCCTTTTCTCTTGAGGTGGAGGTCTCTTTTGCCACTTATCTTTTGGCTTATGATGACATCTATTAGCTTGAGCCCTTTCCATGGATATCAACCTATTTTGCATGACTATCATTTGATTAGCATGGTTAATCTCTATTTGTTTTATTTGATTAGCCTAATTAATCTCCATTTGCTTAATTAATTGAGTGAGCTCCTTCATGCCATCATTGGAAGACTCTTGATTTTCCACTTTCTTCTTCTTCTCCTCATTGGGTTTGTAAGAAGTTCCCCTTGAGAAATCAGACAGATTTGACTTCCTAGCATGTTGCATATTTTTATCTATTTTGATAGCATACTTTTGTGCATCCCTTAGATTTAGTGGCTCTTTATCCCTTAACTGATTTCTAATTTCTTCCTCAAATGCTTCCATATAATGAATTAAAACTGAGGCATCAAGAGGCTTAATAGTTTGAGGGAGGCTTTTAACCAAGTCATTAAATCTTTTATTGAATTCTTCCATTGTTTCATTTTCCTTCTTTTGACTAGAGTTAAGGGCAGCCAATAAATGACGGTTTTCCTTCTTATCACCCCATCTTTCATTGAAGGCTTTTGTGATTTCCGTTAAGGTACTAAATTTGTCGGGATCTTGTTCCGAGAACCATTCTATTGCATCCCCTTCTAGAGAATACACAAAAAGCGTCATCTTGACATCTTCATAATTGTTACCATTACACTACTTCATGACGCACAAGTTGAAATTTAGGATGTGCGTCTTGGCACTAACAAGATTGTTTCCCTGAAAAGCAAACAATTTCTCAATAGCTTTCTCAGGAATAGGATGAGGATGACCTTGAATATTGGTAAAATTACATGGCCTCAATGGGTCACCCATAGTTGTTGTAGGATTATTAGGTATTGAATATTGGTAAAATTACATGGCCTCAATGGGTCACCCATAGTTGTTGTAAGATTATTAGGTACAAACAAGAGATGTATATCACATATTGCTTCTTCTCCAAGAATTTCAAGGAGCCTACGAGGAGCTAGTATGCTTATTCTCCTCCTATACACCCTTTCAGGTTCAGGAAGGGAATCAACCAACCCTTGTGGGTTTCTCTTGGTAGGATACCTCAACGAATGAGTCAATGGAGTCGCCACTTGGAGATTAAGCAATTTCTAATAACAAAACTCAAGTTATGACAAATTAAGGGAAAAGTTTATTACTTAGTTTTTTTTAAAGAATTAATTAAATTTTGTCAATTAACCAAGGAAAAGAGACTTATCACCGACAACGGTGCAAAGATGTTGTCACCTAATACACACCTACAAACATGGAGAAGTCTCCAACCCACTTGGTGTGTCCTTGGAGGCACAAACCTGAATCCAGACCCACTGTCACCTCAATCTGGACTCCTTTCGTCTAGGCTCACTCCTAGGGAAGCCAAGGGGGGTAGACCCTATTAAACTATGTGAAAGTTTTATTAAAGTTCTAGGAGTTAATTAAGTGGTTGATTAGGGAGACCCAACTCAATGACAATCGACCATGCAATATGCAGTGCCTTTAATGACAAGTAAACCTTTTACAACAATTTAGACCAGTGCCTAAAGATTGTCAAAACTCTTTTATTGAAATATATTCACAAAAAGATACCTTTACAACTTGAAATAAAGAATAAATTTATCCACACAATGATTCAAAAAATAATTTTACACATAAATAATTACTTCCCAAAAAATTAAAGAATGCTTGAAAAATAAGAAATGAAGAATAATGTAAATAACTTGCAGAAAATAAATGGAATGTAAACTCTTAAAAATAAGCTGAAATGGAAATTGCAATGAAATGTAAATGTTGTGCAAGCGTATAGGTTGCTTTTGGTAGATTTTTAGGTCTATTTTTACTTAAGGGAAATTAAATTTGAGATGAGACAAACCTAAGCGATGTGACTACCCGAAGTCCTTATCCTTTTAACCAAGAGGAAATGTTGGGTGCTCAACAAGAGAACAACAAGGTTCTCCCCTAGCTCCACAAGTCGGATCCAAGGTGTTGGGTGCTCAACAAGGAGGACACTTAGTGCCGTGAAACCATCCTCGGCTTCAATCCCTTCTAGCCTCCACAAGTCACCCTTTTTTAGTGGTTTAAGCAATAATAAAAATGAGTGCCTAATTAAACTAGCCACGCAATCCTTTGCCCTTTCTTATTACCCAAGATTTACAAAGTGGCAAGGGGAGAGAATACGGGGCAATGGCGGGGCAAATGTTTGATTACTTTGCCAAAATGAAATTTAAACACTAGCCAACACGATATTGCAGGGTGGCAAAGCCACTCACATGCAAGGTGTGGGCAAACTGAAAAATAAATTACTTCAAATAAATGACATAAACAACTAGCCACACAACTTTGGCACAATGTGGAGGACAAAGCCTACCGATTTTGTGACGAAGGTGGGAAAACAAATTAAGGCAAAAAATAAGAAAATTACTTCTAAACCTAGGCGACATGATTTTGCAAGGGTGGCTGAGTCACTCACATGCAAGGTGTGGACAAAAATTTTAAAACTAATTTACAGATTATTAACTTGGTAGTGAAATATTTTTGGCATTATTAGGTTTGGTCTGATGGCTAATGGCTATCACTTGTAACATAAACTTGACCCATATTAATGTTAAATTTGCCAGCATCAACAGTCATTCTCCAATGAGAGGCCATGTGGGCCACCCTGAGGCTAGCTAGGGAGATTTGGAGAATCAACCAGTCTTGTGAGGTATTGGCAAAATCCAGGGGGAACGTACAATCTCTGAGAGTCAAACCAAAAGTCAGGACGAACAAGATGCTATATGATCTTGTGAGTCTAGCCAAGGCAAAGGAAGAAGCCTTGTAAGTCTAAGACAAGAGTCAAGATGCGAGTCTAAGAGCAAAAGTCAGGGGGAACGTACAACCTCTGTGAACCTAGACACAAGCCTTGTGAGGTATTGGCAAAAGTCAAGGGGAACGTACAACCCTTGTGAGTCAAACCAAAAGTCAAGGTGAACATACAAGCCTTGTGAGCATTTTGCAAAAGTCAAGGCATCTAGCAAAAGTTAGGTTGAATGTGCAATTCCTATGAGCTAGAAACAAACAATCTTCCTTATGCAAATAATGTAAATGTATTGATCTAGTGCATTGGCATGTGTAACCTTATCCACCATGAAAAGATTGTCGAGTTGTAATGTCCCCCACCTCTTAGAGAGGTGATGAGGAGACTAAGTGGCCTGGGCACCCCCACTAGGTCATAGTCTCACATTGAAGGGGGGAAAGTCAAAGAAGTTAAAAGTTATATTTTTAAGTTGACTTAAGAAAGGAAAAGGATAAAGGAGTAAAAGATAACTCAACAGAAGAATAGAAGATT
>ML778907.1:298788-315260 GCA_009831015.1 Picea engelmannii | reverse complement strand
AGGTCTTTTCTTCTGTAGAAGGAGATTCTTCAGATCCCTTCTTTTTCTCAACTTTGGATCTACACTGCTTCTTGTAGTGCCCTTCTTTTCCACATCTCCAACATACCTTTACAAACTTTCTGGGAGATTTAGATCTACCCTTAAACTTAGATCTCCCACTTGAGAACTTAGATCTATTTCTTTCCTGGGAATGTCGTCTTGCGAATAATGCGTCTGTGCTCTGTCCTTCCATATTCTTTCGTCTCATCTCCTCCGACAACAAGGATGAGACCACTTCATCAAACTTCAAGGCAGTTGTATTACTACCTATGGCAGCAACCAGACTATCCCACGAGTCTGGTAAAGAACACAGTAAACTGATACATTTACTTCATCTGAAATTTTAATCTCAACAAATACTAACTGACTTACCACAGCATTGAAGGCGCTCAAATGCTCTGCCACCGAGTCTCCATCTCTCATCCTCAGGTTATACAACTTCTTTCTCAGAAACAATTTATTTACTAGGGACTTAGACTGATACAACTTCCCCAACTTTTCCCATAAATCCTTGGTTGTAGCTTCCTCTGACACATTTAGTAATATTGAATCAGAGAGACACAGTCGGATTGTGCTCTTTGCCTTCCGATCCAAATTTTCCCAGTCAGCTACTGAAGTTCGTGTAGGTGCAGTACCTGGATCTACTGCGATCCACTAATCTCTGTCCACCAACAGATCTTCCATCTTGAGCTTCCACAGCTCAAAACTTTGTCCATTAAACTTCTTGATCTCCATCTTCGAATTGCTTGCCATTTCTTTTCACCCGAAAAATCAATACCACAGATCTCCCACTGTAACAGGGCTTAGCACAGTTACAAGCCAACCCTTGACCACAAAGGCATCCCCCTGAAGCCAAAAAAGCTCTGATACCAAATGTATATTTTAACCTTGTACAATATTTACTGCAAACAAATTTTCAGTAAAAGAACAGAAAAGATACAATGACAAATACAAACATTACACATAGATTTTTCCCTTGGAAACCCAAACCGGGAAAACCAACATATTCTATATTCATTCATAGTGATACATTGTTTACAATACAATATACATATAGGAGCCAACGACATCCAAAACCCTAACCCAATGACCTAGATTAGTCAACAACCCTAATTCCTTAACTAGAAATAGAAAACCATCGGCAAAAAATCATGTGCCGAAAAACCACCTAAATATGTGACACGTTTCCCGAGGCAAAAAATATGTGACACTACTACTCGTGCAAAGAATATAACACATACCCAACAGATCCTTGATCTAAGAAATTCTCATGAAGTAGGTAGAAACTGAATCTGACTTGCTTATCATCACATTTATGAGTTGATGCCTTAGGGTTAGCTTCTTGCTTGTATTCTTTCTTTCATATAGTCTGGTTAAGGCATCAAACATCTCCTTTGGTGTCTTCAATTCTAATACATTAGGAATCAAGTGGTCCTTGATTAAATCTGTCAAGATCCTCTTTTGGCCTTGATCTCATTTTTCTTATGTCTTGCCTCGACCTCTTCCTCTTCTGGTTCCGAGAGAACTTGCTTGACATGAGCCAAGAGCTCATTCTCTTCTAGAATGAGAAGTATTCTATGCTTCCATGATCTGAAATTGTCTGCTCCATCCAACCTATCTTCAACTCTCAGATTAGTAATCATTTTCACTTTGTAGAAACCCTAGGCCTGAAAAAATCCCAAAATTTCAACCTTCTTAAAAAATCAATGCCAGGGTTTTAGGGTTAGGTGAGTTTTCGAGTACAATTTTCTCCTCAATGTTGGCACTAGAAAGCCCCAACGACTAGCAATCTTGTTCTTGCCGGTGTCTTGTGCTAGGTCAAATTTGGCTTCAACCCTCAATCTCTGATACCATGTTAGATTTTCTTAAATTTTCAATAGCAATAGATTTACCAGAGTATTTTGATCTTCATTTAACATTCAACAACCTTATACTGAAAATATAAGCAAGATCCAGAAGAAGATAGACAAGCACAAGAAGATACAAAGATTTGTCCTAGGAAAACCCCAAACTCGGGGAAAAACCCAGCCAACTTTCCTTAGAGAGAATATTTCTAATAACACAATACAACCATGAACAAGCTCTCTTTACAAGAGCAAAACCAACAATGAAGAAACCCTGATAACAAGTACTTATCTTTTCTTGTCAAAACCTAGCGAGGGTAGACAACTGAGCAAAATCCTGAAATATGATGTGTAGCAACGCTAGCGAGAGTATTAGAGTACTCGACCTCTTCTAGTGAACTTCCCAAGATAGAAGCCCTAGAAACTGCAGTAGTTGCGTCTTCTTCCTTGCCTTAGACTTGCGCCTTCTTTTCTTGAGTGAGAGAGTTGTGGAAGTGTGTATCAAATGGCAAGGCATCTCACTTTATTTATAGTTTTCAAGTCACTTTACTAGGGCTGACTTCTCTTCCTGGAAATTCTATTTTCACTTTATTATTTTCCTGTGGGGCCGACTTCTCTTCTTGGGTATTCTTCAACTGTTCAATGGTCTTCCTTTGACTTCTTGGAATCTTCCTCTCTAAGAAAAGTTGTCTAGGAGGTGATACCTCCCGCTGCTACAAAACATCAACAATAATGACTAAGGTGAGGGGTAAAGACAAAGTTGATTAGTGAAAGACAATTTTATTTTCCAATTTAAAGAAGAAAGGTTTTGGTTATGTATTTCCCAAGCATTTTTCAAGAGCAAACTTTTTCTCTGCGAAAAGGAAAACTCATGAAACCTAGGAGGAAAACCTGGTTGGAGGGAAAAACCCAAGGGGAGAAAAAAATTGAATGGTGGCAAATAAGAATGCAATGCTCGACAGGCTTGCTCGGCATGAGAAGGAGACCTAGTGTTGGACAAAAGGGGCTAGCATTGTAACTTTCCAAGTGTAGAGCAAAAGAATTGTTTCATCTCACCAAGGAAAGGACTAGGTTGACGGAGGAAATGACTAATTATGGATTATTGAACAAAGGAAAAGGGCCAAGACATTTACCGAGCAAGGGCTAGAAGGTTGTAGGCATGGTGGTATGTTATATACCTCAATAGATCTGCAAATATAACTAACAAATAACCAAACCATTCAATGAATACAAGAAATAGAGAAAACCCTTGAGTTAGGGTAACACCATATATTATTCCTTATGGAAGGAATGCACTCCCAAGCAATAATTGCATGTACAAGAACAATATTCTTCACCCTGCCTCAATACATTGCTTACACTTCTTTATATAGTATTCTCTATTTTCTAGAAACCTTCTAGAGAAGGAATCTTCTAGAAAGCCTATTTATTATCTCTAACTACCATAGTGGGCCTTATTTAATACTGTGGTGGACCTAGTCCACCTTACATTGAATGGCCTCCACTAGTAATATATAACCCCATTCGCATTGGGTACCTCCCATATTACCTTCCTAGGTATATTACATGGTATGTGCTCAACAAAGGTAAGGAGGACTAGAGCTTGACATAATGAGCTAGTGGTCCAAACTATTAGCACTATGAAAAGAGATGTCTCAACTCATTAAGCAAGGGACCTAGAGTTGCCACCAGGGAAAGGAACCAACTTTTGTAGGTGGGTTCTACGAACTTGATATGAAAAACCTATAGAGAGAAAAACCTATTGGATTTTTTAGGCCAAAATTTTGTGTGTAAGGGATATGGTGGAGGAAACTGAGGATGAGAAACCAAGTTGGGTTTTGGCAAGGTGAGAAAGCTCTAGGGTCATGACAATAACCAACTCAAGGACTACAACCACTCTTAAATTGCCATGTGTACAACATAGAGGTACCATGTCAACCTATATAGGTGAAACACATGTTAAGAAATAGTTCCAAGAATATTTTGTGTGGGTAATGAAACAGCCATAAATTTGTGGCGAAGCATGAATGGATAGAGGTCTGAAGAGGATTGGGGGATCCATTTTGGGAATCCAAGCCTATAACTGTTGATGCCAAGAACAAGAAGGGAAACAACCTACCAATGTTATAACCGAATCTTGCATGGGTCTATTTAGGGAGCATTTGAAGATAGTAGATTGATTTGTTTGCCAAAGCCATTGTTTTGTAGTTTTTGTGCATGCTAATTAAGAGAAACCAAGGAGGGTAAGAAAGAACGAAACAATGCTAAGCGCATCCAGGCTAGTGGAGCCTAGGTGAGGGTAGAGCCAAGAGCATAGTGCAAGGAGCCAAGAGCCAAGGCCATGATAGAGCTAAGTTAGCAGAGAGAAGTTCAGCTTAGATAGATTTAGTAGAGAGATATCCTAGTTGTAGAGGATGCAGGAAAGCTCCAAGGCCAATCAAGGAAATATGAAATTGTACGGGGATTCAGGAATATTGTAGGAGCAAGCTTAGCTCAAAACAGTTGTGAAACACTAGTTGTATGCATTTTTCTTGTTTAATGATACTTGGAGTTTTATTCCCTGAGAGGGTTTCTCCAGTTCAAATTTTTTGGGTGTATTGTGTGTGTGCATGTTTGTTGCTATTAGAATTGCCATTGTTGTTGCTAGCATTAAGAACTAAACCAACTAAACTTGCATACATAAAAATTTAAAATAGATACTTAAGGTTGAAATTTTTGAAGATTTAAATTTTTAAAATAGAATTCATTTTGAGAGCCATTGGATAATTTTGACTTGCCCACTAGATATGAATCATTAGCAACTTTATATGTTCTGACTTGCACAACATGTTGCACACCTATCGCTTGGACAAACTCATCCAACAATTCACACAACAGTACCACATCTTTAATATGTGTAGATACATCAATATATTAAGCAGATATTAAGTAGTCACTTATTTCTCCTCTCCCATGGACTGATAACAAAACAAGAACCTACTAATAAACATTGTTCTCTTTGGAAAACGTACCAAGCAGTGTTACCAACATCGCATCATTGAAAATATCGTCGAGGGTCCAGAAAAGAAAATATCAGAAACATTGGAGAAAATATCAGAAAATGTCGGCAAAACTAACATATCGAAAAATATCGGAAAATAACGCTGGCCCTCCAAAATACAATAATATCCTGATGTTGGTAACACTGGTACCGAGAAAATAGGGAGGATCTTGGCCTTCCCATTTGTCCAACCATTGGACATCACCATGGATCAAGTGGGCTCACATGATTGTTTTAGGTCCTCCAATCTAGTAATGATATCGTCCTTTTCTTTCGCAAGGATTGGCCCTTAACTCCTCATTGCTAGCGGCCTTATACCTAGGGCCAACAACAGCAACACCAAACATTGCTTGTTAAAACAGATTTTTCTTGGCAATGCTAAGTGGGATATCACTCCATAGAAAACCCCTGCCCACAACCTAGTCTGCTTCTTCATTCTCGTTTTTTTAACCCTTGATATGATGGAAGGTTCTCCCCCAAGTTGCATTCTTGTAAGTTCGTAACAAGTGAAGGTGAACTCATGGAGTCCCTCTCACTTTCCCCCATTTCAGATATACCTATGGTTCTTGAGGATCTTGCTACTCCTTCAACTTCAATTCAAAGTTGGATAGTTTCTTTGTCTGTGTCCTTATTCTTTTCATTGATAGATTGATCGGCACTTAGCATGATTTTTGGGGTTGTATTGGGACATATCTAATCCTCATGCCCTTGGTTTCTAGGAAGGTGGTATTTCGAGAAGTTAATCCCTCCTGTCATCTCCATAAACTTAATAGTGAGTAATGCTACAGCAATGCTAGAATGTATATAACTACCCATAATGAATGGACTAATGATTAGAGAGAAGTAATCCTTGTGGTTAGTTGGAGCAAATTTTATAATAAGAGGCCAGAGTATAGCATCTCGATTATAGGATCAGTTTTTGGAGATGTCAAAGTTGCTGATATTATAAGGATGTACATAGATTCTAGACACTTTGTGATTAATTGACTCTTCCATCACTGCCTTAGAGTCCCTTGTAAGTGCATGCAAGGAAACAAACCAATCAGAGCACCCCACCAAGAACACAATGCTCACAAATATTATTTTGCATAAATACTTTCCCCATGAAAATTTGTTCTTTCACTTTATGGGAGGTATTTGAAATTCTAAACTCTATCATAGGTATTAATGCAGAGCTAACATCATACCTGATGCATTATCTGTGTAATTTGTCAGGTGGTGTCCTTTCTGGTGATCTAAGTCATATCGGCTTGTGTAGGGGTTGTCGTCAACTGTAGGAAAATCATCAGAATGCAAAATGCTTTCCCATGGAAGTAGAGGTGAAATTTTCTATTTTTCTCTGATGAATTTCTCATGGTTTGTTTGTTTGCTATGTTTGTATTGTCTATATGATGGAACTACAATGTGCTACCATACATCCATAGAGACAGATGACCCATAAATTAAAACTCCAATGTATTGTTACTTTGGTCTGTTAATGTTATAAATTGAACATGAAAATGTTCATGAGATAGATCAACTATACTTTTAACATGGTTATAGTTATGCAAGGTTGTGGCACACTGCACATGCTGATTTGGATCCTGACGAGCTTTGTCGAAGATATTTGATGTGGTGCATCCTCTTCAAACTGTATTTGTGCCTGCGCTTTGTCCGTGTATTTAAAATTCAATGTGTAGAGTCTTTCAGTGTGTTGTCTATTTTACAAAGGACCCAACTGTATCTAATGTGATAGTGACATAAAAATATCAGCCTCCTGTTGTACAATCAGATGGTAAATTGTGTACAGTGGTCTTGGTGAAGGTATGTAACATGCCCTTTTTTTGTATAGAGGTTAACCAAAGTTGAAAGATGATGGTAACCATGTGTTGATCTTGCACATTCTATGACACATCTCTATTTCACCAACTAAATTCATTTTTCATTTGCTGGTCAAAATGAAAAATCACGTCTTTTTACTGAGGACTCAGCTGTATCATCTGTGATTGAAAGTTTGACATTTTACCTCGCCTTGTTCTGTATTTGATGCTAAATTGTATATATCCTTTGTAAATTATATACCATGTCATCCTTTGGTTCTATACAGATGAATGATTCTTATTTTTATAATTTACCTCCCGTTTTTATATTCTTGTGATGCTACAAAAATTTGTACTTATGTGAAAAGATATACCATGTCATCCTGGGCTTTCTTTATAGATATTAGTGGCAAATGACTCATGATAATTAGGCACTTTATCATGAACATGATATTTTCCATGAAACAAATTTGTCTTCAAATCAAATTTATTTTTACCTTACTGCCTAAAATGAAAAATCACGTTTATGCAGACAATTTTTTTTAATTGTCTTTTTCTGGAATGCCAAGCAGATATGTTGTGTCTTTACTAACCTCTCTAGGGTGGAGTGAGAAGTTATTTGTATGCGTGGAGTCTTCATCTTCAAGTTCAGTGATCAATGACATTTTTCTGAAAAATATATGGACCAAAGCATCCTGTAAAATATGTCTTGACAAAAATTATAACAGAATATCACGAAATCCTGGCAACATAAATACATGTTTTTGCACCAAGAAAATTATGGAAACTAACAAGGAGATGACTTAATTGCTTACGACAGGTTTTCTCACGGAGAAAAATTATAATTTTTTATTTTTAAATAAAGGAAAATTTATGAGAGCACACTCTTATCTGGAACTATTTGATAATATAAGAAGATTCAAGATAATCTACAATATCATTGTCAAAAACGTGTTATCTCAAATTTTTTCGTTTTTGTATTTATGCTCTCCACTGCCACTGGAAGACCTTTAGATTCTTGTCTTGCAGCGGTAGTATTTTTCCTTTCAGGGTCTTTCCTGAGAAGGGTTGAGCTTTCGGGACTAACGCTTCCTGAGACCACAAGTATTATTATAGCCTTCTGGTAAAAATGAAGTCAAGATTTTTAAATAAATGTTTTTTTTGTTTTTTTGACATCTTGAAAAATTGATTCTATACAACTATGGCCCTAGATTTATTTGATGTGTGAAGGCCTGGATTGAATGCTTACAGAGTATGGAGCCCAACTGTAAAACAGAATATCATTTATGATATTAATGATTCTTCACAAACTGTGGTTCTAATTTCCAGATGTTTTTAGACGAAACCATTGCATTTAGTGTAGTTAAATTCATTTGCTCCATGTAGGTTGAAATGGTGCTTGCTTCCACATAAGTTTAATCTTGATACCGAGACTAGTAGTATCAATATAATGGCTAAATTTGTGTCTAGTGTTGTTCATAGATATAAGTGGTTTGAATTTCAGAACTATCAAAAGCTTACCATTGCACAAAGAGCTCGTCTATTGAGATCGGTTGGAACATGGTTTGCTGCCAAAAACCGAAATTTCAGTGTTTATTTCTCATTGGTTAATGGATTTCAACATAGAAAACAGCATGTCCACTTTTAAGGTGTCACTCTCCATTCAAATTGTCTAAATCGCATACAACTAACACGTATGTACTTTCTATATTAGTAAAAGACAACCTTTTGATTTACTTAATGTTTAAATCGCATGCAACTAATACTTTATATATCAATTACAAATCAACCTTTTGATTCAACTTAATGTTTTCTTTTAACTTTTCAACAAGGATCTACATTATAAGTCAGATTGCACATTTAATGAAAAACTCATGGTTTAAAAAAAACGCAAGTCATCTTCAATGTGGATCTACATTACAAGTCAAATTACATCTTTCATGAAAAACTTGTTGGAAGAGGTGTGTCATACACCTTGTAGTGCTGCAATAGAGAAAATAATATTTGCAGTGTTGTAGTCAAGCAAAGAATATTTGTAATGCTGCAGTAGCACACAGAATACTTGTAGTGCTGCAGTAGAGCAGAGAATACTTGCAATGCTGCAGTAGAGTAGAGAATATTTGCAGAGCAATGGTAGGGAATAACTTGCATGTGTTTTTTAAGCAGAAATGGTAAACCATAAATCATTTATGGTTTTATTATGCCTATTTATTAAGTCCTAGAGCTGGAGAAAAACACAGTGTGAGTCTTATCTTATCGTTATGTTACCAAAATTTCTCCAGAATTATGCTACTACTGAACACTCTTGTTGAGAGCATATAGATTCTATATTGTAACCATTTTTGTTGTTGAATAATACATAGTGTGATTTAGCGCATGGGGTTTTTCTCCCGAAAGGATTTTCCCAAGGAAATATCAATGTCTATGGTTTGTTGTTTATTTATTTGTTGCAATTGTTATGTTTCTAATTTTTGCACATTCTTCTTTCATAGATTAATGTAGGAAATGTATTCCGCACCTTTGCTTCCTTTCAAAACTCACAGTTTTGTGAACACACACATATATACACATATAAATATTTTTCCATGAAAATTTCCTTTGGGATGTTTTCAACAACTTCTTCACATTTTAAGAATAGCCCTTAGGGTAAATGTCATTGGTTGGGGGAAATCTTCCATTAGCTTCTTCACATTCTATGAACAATCTTTGTAGTAAATGTTATCGACAGACGATATATATGCCTATTGTTAGTTTTTGTAGCTCAATAGGTGTCTCAGCTATGCCTATGTGTCCTAGGCTAACTGATGGACACACAAATGGCCCATATCAACCTTGGTTATCTTAGCCTGACTTAGGAAAATCAACAAAATTCCAGTCTTGAGTGGATAGCTGGGCCCAAGAAGAGGGGGCGTGCACCTCGTGAGCTTGTAAGTGCTTTGTGGGACCCTAACTAAGTGGGGTGCACCACTTAGTGGAGTGTGGGGTCCAAACCAAAGGAGGCACCTCAATCTAAGCCATTGAAGGCTAGGTTGGGCACACATCTCAAGGCAACATGGAGGCTGATAGAAGGATAAAGGAAGGGGTTGAGGGTGTGAATGGGACACATTCTTCATTTGTGAGTTGAGCAAGAGAGGAGTTGGAGGGTGCTAGGTTGAGGCAATTGTTGGATGAGGAATAGGGCAAGAGTAGAGATGAAGGAGGGAGCTTTGGTTGGGCCAAATATTCAGTGAAGAGGAGGTCATACAACAAATTCATTTCGACAAAGAAATCAGGTCGTACAACAAATAACTAGAGGGCCAAATCAGGTCGAACTACATTAGCAACTGAGGCCGAAAATCAGGGGCCTTGTTAGTCGAATTTTTGAGCAGAAGAAGGGCCGAGAGGGAGGCAGTACATGGCCATACTTTGTTGGTCCATACAACACCATCTTGGATGGGTTGTACTACTGTAAAGTCAGTTGATTTTTCTCCTGTAAGAAAAATTGTATTTTTTTGTTGCAACTTGCCATTCCTCTAAAGCCATTAAAGCACCTCCTTTGTTGGTTTTCCCCACACTGGGGTTTCCAGGGTACTTTTGGTGTTGTCCTAATTTGTGTGCTTGGTTTACTATATGCTTCTGCTGTTTATTTTCTAAATAATAAGTCGGTTGTAGGTTGCATGAATAATTTCTGAATTTATAATAGCAAGTATAAATTCTGGTTAAAGTTAAATGATTGCCATTAAATTCATTTGTTGAGTCATAGAAAGTTCAACATGGTATCAGAGCTCAGCCTTTGAGTACAGAAGGAGCCAAGTAGCTTGTTGTGTTTACCATGAAGGGTAAACAAGCAAGTGGGACGTGTGACCAAAAAAAGTGGGTGAGCCAGAGGAGATGACTATGGATGGTGCATGCAGGTTTGAAGATAGGGTGGAGGGCGCCTCGAATTTCTATCCTTGGAGGGAGCCTATTGGCTTGGTATTGGAGGAGAATGGATTATGGGAAATTGCAGAAGGGAAAGGGGCAACCCCAACCGATCTAGTACAACTAGCAGCTCACAACAAGAAAGATGTCAAGGCCGGGGGAATAATTGTGGATGGAGTCAAAGACCATATTATTCATCATTTGTCTGGCAAGAAGACAACGAAGGACATGCGAGACGCCCTAGTGAAGTTGTACCAGTCTGGTAACCAGAGAAGGAAGATGTTACTTAGAGAGAAGTTGAGAAACACGAAGATGGCCAAGGTGGAGTCAGTGGTCACTTACCTCACAAAGTTCACTTAGATCAGAGATGAATTGGCGGTTGTGGGAGAGGTTGTGGACGAGACTAAGCTAGTGAGGATAGCCTTGAATGGCTTCACCAAGCAGTGGAAAGTATTTGTCCGTGGAGTGGTGGTTGGGGAGAAACTCCTTAATTGTGAGAGATTATGGGATGACTTCACTCAGGAGGAGCTAAGAATTGATGCCACTCAGGCTAGCCAGCCAAAGAGTAAAGAGGAGGAGAATGTGGCTCTTCATGTGATGAAGAGCAGTGGAGCGGGAGGTTCCAAAGACATGGGCAAAGTGAAATTCTTTGCATGTCACAAGACTGACCATTATGCCAGCCAGTGTCCCGAGAAGAAGAAAAAGGAGGATGCAAAGGTAGCAACAACAACATCTACTGCGATGGATGAGTTTGTGGAGAAATTCAAGGAGGAATTTTCTCTAGTTTCCTCTCTTTCGAGCAACAGAAGATTTGCAGAGTTGGAGGACAATGGGGCATGATTCATGGGCAGTGGATCATCTTGCCATATGACAGGAATGAGGTCGGTGTTCGTTAGTGTTTCATAGATGGGCTCAAACTCGCATGTGGGTAGTGGGGTCGACACCATGCATGTAGTGAAGAGGGTTGGATGCGTTAGATTCCAACTAGAGTCAAGTGCTTCTCTAGAGGTGGATGAGGTGATGTTTGTTCCAGAGCTGAGGGTTAATTTGCTCTTTGTACCAACGCTGGAGGATAAGGGGTATGCAGTGATGTTCGAGGATAGAAAGGTGCTCATACATTCAGAGGGAGTGACCTTGGATGCAGTAGTGAGGCTTGGCATCAGGAGGGGTATGATGTACAAGGTGTTGGGACAATCTATAGTAGGGTCCAAGGGGATCTTGGATCAGAAATTAGTGTCAATGATTGAGTCTTATGGATGAGTGGCCTCATCCAAGACTGCCAGATGGTATGACTTAACATTAATGGATGAGCAGAGGAGGACATCGGATCAGAGGGCAACAGAGGTAGCATGAGAGTCTTCCAATTCAGAGGGAGCAGCTACAACAACAACAACAGATTTGATGGGGTCAAAGATTGATCCAGGTGGAGACACTTCCCTCGCTAAGAGGGAGTGTTAGTTTTTGTAGCTCGGTAGGTGTCTCGGCTATGCCTATGTGTCTTAGGCTAGTTGATGGACACACAAATGACCCATATCAGCCTTGGTTATCTTAGCGTAAGTCGAACTTAGGAAATTCAACAAAATTTCAATCATGAGTGGATTGTGGGGCCCAGGAAGAGGAGGGTGCACTTCATGAACTTGTGAGTGCTTTGTGGGACCCTATCTAAGTGGGGTGCACCACTTAGTGGAGTGTGGGGTCCATCCCAATGGAGGTGCCTCAATCTAAGCCATTAAAGGCTAGGTTGGGCACACATCTCAAGAAAAGATGGAGGTTGATGGAAGGATAAATGAAAGGGTTGAGGGTGTGAAGGGGACACATTCCTCATTTGTGAGTTGAGAAAGAGAGGAGTTGAAGGAGGTTGTTAGGCTGAAGAATAGGGCAAGAGCAGAGCTAAATGAGGGCACTTTGGCTGGGACAAATCTTTAGGGAAGAGGAAGTCGTACAACAATCTCATTTTCGCAAGAGATTAGGCCATACCAGAGTTTGTATAGTAGAGAACCAGAGGGCCAAATCAGGCTGAACTACATCAGTATATGAGGTCGAAAGGCAGGGGTCATGTTTGCTGAATTTTTGAGAAAAAGAAGGGCTGAGAACTAGGCCATACAATATAGGGTCATACATGTACTTTGTTGGGTCGTACTGCTGTAAAGTCATATGATTTTTATGCTATAAGAAAATTTGTATTTTTTTGTTGTAACTTGTCATTCCTCTGAAACCAATAAAGCACCTCCTTTTGTTGGTGTTAATGTTTAAGCCATTATTATAGTTATTTGCATTTCAATAGATAACAATAGCATAACACAAGATCACTGAGAAATACATAATCACAAGAGAGACAACATTTATCCTAGGAAACCCTCTAGGGGAAGAAAACCCAGCAAAACTTCTTTATTATAGATAGCCAATACAATGCCAAGAGATAACTCAAGCTAATACAGAAGATCCTCTCCCAAAGATGCACCACTCTCTCTCTCTCTTCTCCAATTGCAGTTCTGAAACTTGTCTCTCAATGAGCAAGTGAGGTGTGTGTAAGTGAGGCGCTAGCCTCCTTATTTATACAAATCAGGCACGTGTGAAGTGTCTCTTCACTGGCAGGGATGACTTCTTCTTTTGCCTATTACAATTACATTGTGACCAATCCGCAAAAGGGGATTTGGTCCTTTTACAATAACCGACATGATCAATCCACAATGGTGATTGATCCAATGAATAATATATCAAATAATAATAAGAATACACTTTGCAGTTACATTATTTCAACACTCCCCCTTAACAAGAAGGGTATTCTTCAACAACATCAGGCAAGAGAGAGAGAGAGGACAACATCATCAACAACATCAAGTGGGTGGGAGGAAAGCATCATCAATATCATCTTGGAACACTGATTGGCATATCAATAAATCATCAGAAGTTTTCTTCATCGACAACATCGTCATTCTCAAAGGAATGCAATCATCATCTGCATCAATATGTATTAGTATAAAACTGATACATCATCATCATCACAACACGAGGTTGGCTCATCATAATACAGGACTGGCTTTATGTCACAACCGTCAAGATGGAAGCTCAATGCTCGTCTTGCTTTACGTCACAACAATCAAGCTGGAAGCAAGATAATAGACTGGGTTTACGTCACAACTTCTCAAGCTGGAAGCACAATACTAGTCTCATCTCAACATCTTGCTTTACGTCACAACACTTAAGTTGGAAGCAAGATACTAGACTGGCTTTATGTCACAGCTGTCAAGCCGGAAGCACAGTACTCGTCTCATCTCATCGTCTTGCTTTACGTCACAACAATAAAGTTGGAAGCAAGATACTCGTCATGCTTTATGTCACAACAATCAAGCTGGAAGCAAGATACTAGACCGACTTTACGTCGCAGCTATTAAACCGGAAGCACAGTTCTAGTCTCATCACATCTTCTTTCTTTACGTCACAACCATCAGGTTGGAAGCAAGATACTAGATTGGCTTTACGTCACAACTGTCAAGCCAGAAGCACAGTACTAGTCTCATCACATCTTCTTGCTTTACGTCACAACAATGAGGCTGGAAGCAAGAGATGTCTCATCATAACAACTACTCCCCCTTTCGAGGAAGGTCCTTTCGGACTATTCCAAGCTTATCTCGAAAGTGTTCAAACTTTACACGAGATAGAGGCTTGGTCAACACACCAGCAACCTTTTCATACATGCTAACGTACTAGAGCTTTAAGGCCCCTCTCTACACCATGTCACGGATGTAATGATATCGGATCTCTATGTGCTTCAACCTGTCATGGAATATAGGTTCTCTGTCATCTTTATGCAGCTCTGGTTGTCACATAGGATCGTGGTTGCTTCCATGTCTAGGTCAAATAGACCGGTCAACAACTTTCGAAGCCTCAAGACCTAAGAAATAATGCATTAGGTCAAGGTCTTTCATTTCAAATTCTGAGGCAAGTCTCTTTTTACATTCAGTGATGAGCTTTTCTTCTCCGGTTAAAAATAAGTCATCAACATATAACAATAATATTACTGGCTCATCGTTCATAACCTTGAAGTAGAGGTTAGAATCTGGTTTACTCTTGGTAAAGCCCAAGCTCGTCAAGGAACTGTCTATCCGGCCATACCAAGCTCTAGGAGCTTGCTTCAATCCGTATAAGGCTTTCTTCAATTTGCAGACATGAGACTTCATGTTTTCAACTTCAAATCCTTAGGGTTGCTCTATATACACTTCCTCTTCGATGACACCATTTAGGAAAGTTGTCTTCACGTCCATCTGGTGTAACTTTCACTTCATCTTAGCGGCAAGAGCTATGATGGTTCTAATCGAAGTGTATCTAGCTACATGAGCGAATGTCCCTTCATAGTCAATGCCTTCCTTTTGAGAAAAGCCACGAGCGACAAATCTTGCTTTATACTTCTCAATACTTCCATCAGCAGCATGTTTTATTTTGAAGATCCATTTGATGGATACCACATCTTTACTCTTCAGTCTAGGAACTATTTCCCATACTTCGTTCTTTATTATGGATTGGTATTCCTCTGTCATGGCATCTGCCCATTCTTTCCTTTGAATGGCTTCTTCAAAGCAGGTAGGCTCCTCCTCTAGAAGATCACACATCAAAGCCGTATAACTGGAGAATGGTTTTGGTCTTTTCTCCTGTCTCGTAGTTCCTTCGGGAACACCATATTTCTCACCATCTTGAATAAGCTCTCTAGCCCAAGCTGGCTTTCTTTTATGGAGGATCATCATCTGAGGAGGTTCTTGAACTTCTACTATATCATGGTCTTCTAGAATTTCCTCATCGTGGGAAGTTATGACTTCCCTCACTGGTTCTGCGGCTTTGGGAACCTACCTCACTGCAATTCTGGGGATTATGGGTTCCTTTTCATATGCTTCTTCAAGCTGGCATCTTCTGGATTTCTTGAGCACTACATCTTCATCAAAGGTCACATCCCTGCTGATCTCAATGTGACGGTGACCTAGTATATAGATCCTAAAGGCCTTGGAGACCTCACAGTATCCCACAAATATTCCCTTCTTTCCTGAAGGTTCCAGCTTGTTTCTCTTCTCTTTCGGAATATGTATAAAAACTGGCCAGCCAAATATTTTGAGATGTCTTACTTCTGGCTTCTTTCCAGTGAACATCTCTTTCGGGGTCTTGAACCCAAGTGCACTATGGGACAATCGATTTTGCACATAAACGGTTGTCATTGTTGCTTTTGCCCATAAGCACATTGGAAGATCTTGATCATGGATCATAGTCTTCACAACTTCCATTATCGTTATGTTCTTTCGTTCATCTACACTGTTTTGTTGATGATTATAGGGAGTTGTGAGTTGCCTCTTGATCCCAACATCTTTGCAGAAGCTCACGAACTATTTTGAGGTATATTCTCCTCCATTATCTGACCTGAGTATCTTGATCTTTCTCTCGGAAATGTTCTCTATCAAGGCTTTGAATTCCTTGAACTTGCTGAACACTTCATCTTTAGATTTCAAAAAATACAACCAGGTCTTACAAGAATAATCATCGATGAATGATACATAGTATACATACCCACTCATGGAGGACGATGGCATTGGGCCACACACATCTGAATGGATGAGTTCTAGGACTCCTTCTGCTTTGTTGTCTCTCTTCGAAAAAGGGTTCTTGATGTTCTTCCCTTGTGCACATCCATTGCATACGCCTTCATGGTCAACCTTGAGTTCTGGTAAACCTATGACCGCTTTGCATATGTATGGTGGCGCCTTGTAGTTGATGTGAGCTAATCTTCTATGCCAAAGTTCACATGGATTCTCAATGGCGTGGGTCGTGGCAGCTTCTGAGTGACCTTTTAGCTTATGCAAGCCACCT
>ML778907.1:254149-273846 GCA_009831015.1 Picea engelmannii | reverse complement strand
AGAAAGGAAGTAGAGATGAAAGAACTTAAGGAAAACAAGCTTGAAGTAGAATTCAATCAATGAGAAAGAAGACTTGAAGAAGAAACCATCTCCTTGAAAATTCAACTTGAGGAAGCCAAGAGAATAGAAGTAATGAAGATCCAAATGACGAACAAAGAAGAAGATTGTGAGAAGCTTGATGAAGTCATCTTATTAAGGGTTGAAGTTGACAAGCTTAACAAGAAATTGAATAAATCTTTAGTACTAGAAAAAACAGATTTCGGATACATCGGTGAGGCCTCATGCAAGGAAAATGCAAATCACAACAAGAGCATTGAAGTAAATAGAAGTTCTACACAACTTGTAAGGAAAGTTGAAGAGAAGCACTCTAGGTTGCCAGAAAGGAAGATTGAAGAAAATGGTAAGAGTTATGCAGAAGTACTCAAAGGAAGGAATCATGGTCAACAAGAATCAAAGAATAATGAGTATAATAGAGACACATCTTCAAGAAAACCTTCCACATTCAAGTAGCAAAGAATCTTCAATCATGATGAAGGAATCAACAGAAGAGAAGATCATGATCAACCGAGGCATGAATTTAGAAGGACTGCACCTCAAAGAAGATCATTCACTCCCAGGTATGAAAGTTTCTTTTATGGTCATTATTTTATTTGTACTAACTTTGGACATAAGGTTGTAGATTGCAGAGCATATGGAAGAAATGTCCAGACAAGAAACATCTATGTGGCTCCCCACAACATTGAATGTTACAAATACCATAATTATGGTCACATAGCTTGGAATTTTAAAAGCATGATAGATCCCTCCATGAAAGAAAACATCGATGTCAGATACACAAAGGTTTGGAGAAGAAAAGAAAGACAAGAAGAACAAGTGAATAAAGAACAAGTCTTAGAGATTTCAAGATTTGTAGTAGTGCAAGAAAGAGAAGAAGAGTAGGTGAATGAATAACAAGCCTGAGAGACTGTACTCTCAATAATTGTAGTGCAAGATCATAATGAATCCATAGGAAAAAAAAAGTCAGACTTCAGAAAGATGATGAATCTACAGACGAAGAAGAAAATTACTCTACATCAGAGCGGGTATTTTTTTGAGCCATCCAGCTTGGAGACTCCTAGTAAATATGAATATTGAACAGAGGGGGATTTAAGCAACAACTCTACAGATCAGAGAACTATCTTTTGAGTAGTTCGAAGTGTTTGCAGAGAAAAATTTAGAGTAGTAAGATAGAAGAAGTACATAATGACAAATTGATTGATTAAGAAGCAGTGTTCCCATGCATGCATCGACTAGCAGTTATAGAGGCAAAGGTTCATGATTGTATTCCACGTATGTATTTAGGCATGAATATATTCAGGACAAGTTGTTTCATATATGTAGAGTTTGATTTACAGATAGAGAAGACCAGTGGACACATTTGATTCAGTTTGAAGAGGAGGAATATGTTATGATCAGTTGCAGAAGATGGGTCAACATTGTGTAGCGGAGTCATGGACAGTTTATGACATATTGACAGAGATGGATTTATAAGATTATTGGCAGGTATAGACAGAGATATGACAAAGAATATTAGCAATTGGAATCAGTGGAATCAATGGAATCAATGGACAAGTGAAATCAGTTAATCACAAGTAATGAAAGGCACAACATAACAGGGGAAGAGAAATCGTCAGTAGAAGCTATATCGTTAGAGGAAAATTGTTGAGTAGTATGGTCATTAATGTCCAAGTTGTGAACATGACTAGATCTGAAGTCAAGTAACTTTGAATGCTTCTTATATATGTCAATGAGTTACAAGAGGAAGCACCAATGGACAAAAAGCACCAAAAGAGAGGAAATGAATAGTACAAGAAGTCTCACATTGATCTACACAACATCTTGCAAAGAAGTCAAGAGGAGAGAAATTGTCAAGAGAAAGAGATCAAAAGAATGAAGACATGGGGAGTTACCCTTTTATCAAAGGGGGAGAAAGAGAAAGAACAAAAGATAAAGAAAAGAAGCATGAAGACAAGGGGAGCATCCTCAAAGAGAGATACCCTTTGCCATTGATGTCAAAGGAAGAGAGCAAAACATGATGAGAGAAACATTAATGAGGAGCGATGGTCACAGGGAGAGCATGAGTGTTGGAGTATAAGTGTTTCCATTAATGTTTGGAGCATGAGTGTTGTCATCAATGCCAAAGGGGGAGATTGTTGGACAGTTGGTTGTTATTGATGTCAACCCTTGGAGAAGTTGAGATACCCCAGAGTTGTGTTCAATATTTATGGTAAGTTAGTTGTCATTGATGTCAATAGATGTGATGGGTGTATTTGGAGAAGTCTCCAAAGTGGTCCCCTTATGCGTAACTCTAAGCATGGCCCTCATGGGAAGATGCTTTGAAGAGGTCTACAAGAAACCCATAGGTGTGGTCATGAAGTCCAAAGTTGTTTAAGGAATAAGGACATGAAGGACAGTGTAAATGCAAGTAACAAACTCATAGATGGGTAGTCCTTGTCATGTCATTTTCGGTGATAGTTGGTATGCCACGTGGTTCCTCACAGTTAGGAAGATATGCCCTCATGAAGTTGGAAGCCCCGAAGATTGGTTAAGAAGCCCCTAAACAGTTACAAGTCTTTAGTCAAAGGGTAAAGTGGTTGTAAAAAGAAAGTTCAAGAAGCCTAAAGTTAAGGAAAGAGGTTACCTACAAAAAATATATATACACCTCAAAAAGTCTCTCATAAGCACATTCACACACATTTATTGAATATCTATCTTGTGAGAATATTTTGGTCTATTGGAAAATCTGAGGTCGAATTTGAGGTATTAAGTTTGAGGTTGTGAAGGAAAGTTGAAGGTGAAAGTCTCAGAGCTGCAGTAAAGGTGATAACCCTGGCTTCTGATGTTATCTGTGTGTTACAGTTCAGCAAGGTGTGGACATCCACAGGTTGTAGTGCAGCAAGGGGCGGATATCCATGGGTAGTAGAAGAGCAAGTCATGGATTTGCGAAAATCTTGTGAAAGGTTGTGAAGTGATTCTTGTACCAGGTTGTTGAGGCTGAGGAGAGTCTGTGCATCAGGATTTGAGGCACCGGGTCAGTTACATAATGTAATTGTATGTGTATATGCATGTTATGGGGTTGTATCTTGGTAATATTGTGGAGCATGCTTGAGGCATGTCTTGGGTCTATTGTTGAGGCATTGACACATGTTTGAGGCACATCTTAGGTGCGTAGTTGAGGCATATACCTGGCATATGATCTTGGTAGTTGTGTACTTTGTTGAGGCACTTCATTGTTGATACCTTGTGGTATATGGTCTATTGTATGATTGAGACATATCATGAGTGATATGGTATATGGTTGAGGTACACTTCATGGTACATGGTTTATGGCACATATTGGTACATGGTTGATGATATCATACAAGTTGTGGTACATTGTTGATACATGGTATGGTGTAGGTTGATGTACATGGTATGGTATAGGTTTTGATATATGGTTGATGCACATGGTTGATAGTTGATGTACATGGTTTGGTGATGGTTTTGGTATCCTTGTGAGTGGATCTGGTTACAGTTGGTTGATGATATATCAATGATAGGGACTATGGTAGGTTGGATGATTGGTTGATCATCAGTTACAGGTTGATGAGATAGTGACAAGTGTACAAGTTGATGTGACAGTGACAATGATAGTGACAGGTTGGTTGATGTGACAGTGACAGTGACAAGTTGGTTGATGTATTGTTGACATTGATAGTGACAGTATCAGTGGTAGTGACAGTGAGTCTACACTTATATTTAAGGGTGGCAGAGCGAGGCAAGGAAAGAGGGTCATAGCCTCCTTCTGGTTGGTGTCATAGAACTCAGGGAATTGAAACTTCCTTCAGGTTGGAACCTATAAATCAAGGGGTCGTAGCCTCTTTATGGTTGGTGCCAGAGAACTCAGGGAGTTCGTGCTTCCTTAAGGTTGGTGCCTGTAAATTAGGGGGTTGTAGCCTTCTTCTGGTTGAAGCCAGATAACTTAGGGAGTTGGAGCTTCCTTCAGGTTGGAGCTTGTAAACTGGGGTGTTGGAGCCTCCTTCCAGTTGTAGCTAGTAAATCAGGGAGTTGTAGCTTCCTTCAGGTTGGTGCCTCCTAGTTGGTGATGGAGAATTTGGAAGTTGGTGCTTCCTATGAATGCATTCTTGTTATATGTAAGAAAACATTCTATGTTTTTTTCCCATTTGGGTTTCCATGTAAATTCTGGTGTATTGTGTATATGTGGTTATTTGTTATGCATTGTTGATGATATGTTGAATGCTAATGATAAACTGTTGAATACTGCTGATAAAGTTGAATTTTATATATTGTGGTTAAAAGTGGTAAAAAGTGTCCATATTGATTCACAACACCCCCCCCCCCTTCTTAGTATTGGTGAATATTCCAACATCCCCATTCACTAAGAGAGAAAGAGAGAGATAAGGTTTTGAAGGAATATGCCTCCTTTCACTTTGCCCAACCTAAAAAAAATTAGTTACATTGAACAAAGGCCACTCTACAAAGCATTATTGAATCCAAAAAGTGTTGGAGACTAGTGGAGTATTTGGCATTGAAAGTTCACAGAGACCCAACAATGTGATATAGTTTGAGCTATCATTTTGGTAAGGGACATGTTAGGTAAGGAAGGTACTCAAGTTGAATAGAAAGAAGAAATTAAGGCCAAATTCCAAAATTTGAACAACTTTGATCTTTATCCAAGTAAGAAGGCCACATACAATTTATAGTGGTTGAAGCAAAAAATGTGACGATGTACATGCACCACTGATGTAAAGTTAATGGAGATGGTGGAAATGGGAACTTTGGTAAGGAAGCAACAAGAAGACAAACAATAAACATCGAGTTGCAAATAATTTATGGAAATTTGTATATACATTGTTGGATGTATATACACAAACATCTAGTGGTGTATATGCACACCCATAAATACATTGTGATTCAATGCTTGTTGATTTATCAAAAGGAAAGGTCACATTTTGATTAATGAACAATCTCTTCATAAACAACATTTTATTTTTTGGTTTGAAAACAAACTCGATAACCAAAAATGATACAATGGAACATGAAAGTAAATTAGCATTCCCTACATGATACAATGTTATATTTAGAATGTTATCACTACCAGGTATTAGAAGCAATTGAGTTCAACATAAGATAATGCAAGAAATACATCTTTTTTTTGGGTTAAATTTTCAATTGTGGATTGGAGTTCTCTTTGCAATTGGAGATGCAGAGGTATCCATGATTATGTCCGCATTCCAAGCCCTCAATCGAGACTCATCATCAAGGCAAAGATGATTGTCAATGTTATCAAAATCAGACTGGTTGACCCAAAAAATGTGAATCGAACCAGAACCAGGAAAAAAATTCGGTCAACCAAAAACTACATAAAATATTCAGATTTTGAAAAAAAAAACATATATGTTCATGTGCATCCATATGAATCCAAACCATTTATACACAAATATGCAAAGTTTCTCATTTATATAGCAAGAGTGCATATAACTAAAATAGCACAGAGTGCAATCCATCTTTGAACCAAAATACATCAACAAAGAGGCTCTAAATGAGAAACGAGACCTAAAGTTCTAACTTTCTCCATATGAAGTCCAATAAGGTTGGAACCACTCTCAAATATCCTGAAACAATTAATGGTAATGTTAAAAATTTAAGTAAAGTATTAAAAATATATTAATACTTGTATATCAATAACATTGCAACTCATTATAATAACCCTACATATATCCACCATTCATTAGAGATATAACCAAGGAATTTCAAGGGTTAGAATATAACAAGGATCTTTGATAATCAATGGAGGAATAAGAGACAAGAAAACAACAAAAGAGAAGGGAGTCCAACTTTAATATCAAGCACTAGGACATCATCCTTGTTGATGTAGTTTGGGTTCTTAACAATATATATAACCTCCCTAGCCTTTTTTGGACCAATTATTTATCTTATCTAGAACCTTTGCTTCTTCAATTTTAATTGGATGGTTTGTTTTATGCGAGTATTCGAGCAATGCAGATATCTTTGGTCTATTATAGATATTGTTTACATTATGTAAACATTATCTATAAACACTATCTATGCCTACAAAATGGAACTAGAAAATGATCACTCCTTGCCATTTCTTGATATCATGGTGATCATGAATAATGATGGGATTGTGTAACATAAAGTGTATGGGAAGTAGGAAAATCATAAAATTGGAACTTACATGCAAGTTCACATTACCATCTTAACCAGAAAAAGGGTATGCTCAATACTCTTCTCACGAGAGTAATAAGGATCTTTGATAAGGTCATTTTTAACAAGAAAAATAGCATTTGTGCAAAGTGTTAAGAAGAAATGGTTATACAAAATCACAGACTAATAGAGATTTTAGAAAAAATGAGAGACATTAACAAGGTAATGCCTGTAGTTCTGAGGATTACAATGAAGTAGTGCGTATGTTGTTTCTACCATACATACAAGCTTCCATGGATATAACAATCAGGCTTCTTAAGAGATAACATCAAAATAGTTCTCTCATGAACAAACAACCTTATAAAACTTTTGACTTCTGTGAAATATCCCATCATCTCCCGTTCCCAAAAGGATTTTACCAAATCCCTTACACATGTGGGAAAACTAAAATACGAGAAATGGGGAAATTCGTTAATATTAGAATGAAGAACACAGTGTAGATTTCCATAACAAAACAAGGATATTTGCATTGGTTGAACAATTGCATAAAACAAAGCATCTAATTAAAATTGAAGAATCAAAGGTTCTAGCTAAGATATCTAATTGGTGCACAAGAAGGACTAGGGAGGTCATAGAAATTATTAAGAACCCAAACTACCTCAACATGGATCATGGTCTAGTTCTAAGCAGAACCGAGATTCCAATCATCAATAAAGCCTAATATTAAAGTTGGACTCCCTTTTCTTTTATTATTTTCTTGTCTCTTATTCCTCCCTTGATTATGATGGCTCCTTGATATATTCTAACCCTTGAACTTCCCTAGTTATATCTCTAGTTAATGGTCGATGTATGAAGGGATATTATAGTAATGAGCTAAGTTGTTATTGGTATATACGTATTAATATGTTTTTAATATTTTTATTGTTATCTCTCTATATATGATGATCAATCATCAATAAAATCTAATATTAAAGTTGGACTCCCATTTCTTTTATTTTTTTCTTGTCTCTTATTCCTCCCCTCCCTTGATTATGATGGCTCCTTGATATATTGTAACCCTTGAACTTCCTTAGTTATATCTCTAATTAATGGTCGATATATGAAGAGCTATTATAGTAATGAACTATGTTGTTATTAGTATATAAATATTAAAATATTTTTAATATTTTTATTGTTATCTCTGTATATGATGGTCGATATAGATATGGATATATCTTGAATATAATATCTATGTTGTTATATAGATACACTAGAGTATAACGGTTATATATTTTGATTATTTATAACAATATATAGTATTTTATTCATATGGATATATTAATGAGATTCAAATAACAATTTAAAGGTACTCTTGTTTTGGTATTAAGACTACTTCTCGTATTTATGGCTTTGTATTTCTTTAAAAAATCAGTTGTAGTAGATATGTGGGAATTGGAGATTGATGCACATGACATTTAGAGTCTGATTGTAACCCTCAAACTTGGCAATGATTATTTATATTTATATTTTGATCTAAGTGCCTATATAACTTGACAATTATCTTTGTCCTGATGACGAGCCTTAGTTGAATGCTTGGAATGTTGTCATAATCATGGATACATCCATGTCTCCAGTCACAAAGCACAGTCCATTCCAAAATCAAACAATTAACTCATGTGAATTCTCAGTTCATTGTAAGTTTATTTTTGTTAATTTTATAATGCATCTAGTATATAATAGCAAAACTTAGAAAATTATGTGGTATTTGTTTGTATGCATCTATTCTTGAGAAAGTTATAAGATATTGTATGGAAAATATTACACACGTCTTTAAAGATTTCTTATAAGAGTATATGTACTGATTGTCACATTTTGTATATTTTTTTATAAATATAAAATCTTTCCTTATTTAAAAAGAAAAGGTTATATAAATATATTGTTTAAAACATTTATAAATATTTATAATATATAAATTTACTAAGATTATGAAATTTCATATTAAACATCTAACAATATTTGTGGAAACAAAAAACTTTTTTTATAGAGTTTTTCTTATATGCATAACGTGTAAACAAAATGCATAAGGCAAGTAGTTAATAGATTATGGTTGAATGTAGTCTCTTCTTAAGGTATTTATTTTTTCCTTTAATGTTTTTTTCTTTTTTTTCTTATTTATATTTTTTTTCCAATTTTCATTTTGGTCTATATTTCAGTGTGTCTTCTATGTCATTATATATTATTTTAAATTTTTTAAAGAATGTATCACTAGTTTGGAATTTGAAGATGAATATTGTCTTTGCTTTAAAAACACTATATTTTTTTGCAATCTCTTGCAAATTCAACCTTGAAAAATTTCCCCTTGCAATATTTGATAACATTAATTTGGAATTGTCTTCTATGTAAACGAAAATTGTCTAGTCCAATGGGTTAACTTAATTAATTCGAATGAATTGTTTCAAGGCAGGATTTGCGGCGAGGTTTTTGGTTCTAGTCCCACTGAGGTTCGAGTCCCACTATGTCATGTTGGGTTACCAGCCACTATTGTGGGATATGGTTGGGCCACCCTCCATTCAAATATCCAAGAAAGGGCGAGTGATACCATGAGGTTTTCCTTGCAAAAGAAAAATGGAAGTTATCCAAAATACGTCTAATGAACTTGATGCACAAAAGTTCGTTCTTATATGACAGGGCCCTAGTTAATAGAATCTAAAGTTTTTTTCAAATTAGCATATGAAAACATTTATATATAGCATATTATAGCAATATAATAGTATATCTACTTACAATAATTCATTAAATAATATGTTTAGATAGCAAAGTAACATATTATTTTGACAATCCAAATGAAGGTAAAGAAATAAATGTTCTTATATAATTGCAAAATCTCGATGAATAACTATATATAATAAAGAATAATGTGGTCCTCACACCAAGTGGTGCTTTCCAATCTAATATACTTTGGTCTATTATATGACAATTAATCGTTCATTTCCAAGTTTATGAATTGTGATTGAATGAGTTGTTTGGACATTTCAATGTCTTCCATCCTCTATTATTTCAATTGGAATATTGCATAAATTTTCTACCATTCTTCTTGACATTTTAATTTGTGTGGCCCTTGCCTCACCTACTTTATAACATAATGCATATATCACCCATATCGTCAAAAGGATACCATGGAAAGTATTGGAAGGAGATCCACTCATAGTTACTTCATTGCATTCTTCCAACTCTCATGAATGCTATCAATTAGAGGTGTGAGAGCCATCCACATTACATTTCCTTCCAACCTCCAATTGAGTAGCCTATAGTAAAATAAAATTGCGGATGGGATAATAGGAACCCCCTTCATGCAATGATAAATTCCTCAATGTCCACTACCAAGATCTAAGAATGAATGCCCTGATGCCAAAATTAGATCTTGGTTAAACCTATAATGAGACAATTGAAGAGTTGTCGCAGGGTGGAGGGGATCCATACTGAGGTAAGATGATGATTAACCATCTCTAGGCAGTTGAATGACCTCGAAGGCCTATCTTGTGTAGTATGATTTTGCTTCTAGCCTATGAAGTGTTTTAAAGGTATGACAATTCTTGGTGGCATACCCTTTGCCACCCTATTTTTTATTGTATTTTAATGTTTACTATATTATTTATAAAGGTAAATAAAGCATGTGCACACGCACATGCGCGCCCACACAAACACACACACACACACACACACACACTTCCATGAAAATTCATTATATTATGAATTAGGCAAAATGAGTCACAAATGGACCTACAAACAATACATGAATGGAGTAGAAATCCCTAAACCTAGATAAATGAAGTAGTATTTCAACAAAATGATAAGACATAAATAAGTAGAAAGAAATACATGTAAGAGGTTAGTGATGATTTACAAAGTAGTTATTTAAGAACAAAAAGTCACCTAAAGTAGTGACGAGATAAAAATAATAATTTTAATTTTATATTTAGCATAGATTCATCTTAACCCAAAAATTATTAAGTATTAAGAATGTCGTCGTTCTATTTTTTCCAACCTCCAAATTTGAATGTGGGATAATGTGGAAAGTCTATGTGGAAGGGAACCAACCCATAGCAAAGAGGTTGGTTGAAGAGGTCATAAATGTATGTAGTTTAGTAATGTTGGACTATGGTTGAAAAATTTATACCTTGGATTCATAGTGCTTTCCTTTTGTGCCAAATTTGAGTTCAAATATGGTCTGTAGAAACATTCACTCTGTGAAAAGAAGTTTGTTTGTGTTTGTAGTTGGAGTTTGGTTCGTAAATTTGTAGATAAGAACACCATGGGAAATGTCACATTCATGTTTTTTTTAAGGAAGACCTACCAAGAGGATTGTGTTTTAAACTTGAGCATGTTTAGGATATGTTTACCTCTCTAGTATGGATATTCTTTACCCCTTTGAGAAGATGATGATAAATCTTTTTGGCAATTTTCCTCTTAGTTGAATGTGAATTATATGAGGAAAATTATCTAAAGTAGCCAATCAACTTGTGTTGAGGAGGGTTCTTGATTTTTCAATGAGATTTTGAACCTCTCCTTGTGTCAAAAAATGAAACAAAAACCAATAAAGCCTTTATGGAAGAAGTAAAAATGTAAGAAATGTTAAAGGATATTTAATACAAAAGGGTAGCCGCTTGAAGGTGCAAAGTTGAAGTCACAGCCTAAATCACCCATTATAACAATGATCTAAAATGGATTCAATATATTTCTCTCATTTTTAATCTTGTAATTAAATTTTGGCAGTGTATGAATTAATTGTTCAAAGCCAAAGCCATGAGAAGATGAAATGACTCATCTTGGTGGTTGGCCTTCCAAGTTGTCATATTAGAAAAATGAGTGTTGTTGGAATCAAAGGATAGAAAAGAGGAGAGGAAATAAAGAAGGGAAGCTACATAAGTATGAGGGGCTTGGGAGAAGATGTATGTTCAAAGATCAAAGGTTGTCCCTGAGCCAAAGCATTATGCAATTTTTCCATAACTACAATTTTCAATAACTTGGAAATTGACTCCTAACCCACGAGTTTCATCTTAGTGTATTATATGAGTTTCATGTTGCGTTATACTTCTACACATTATTTCATATACACTACCAAGTGGAAATGCCTTCAATATATGTGTTGGATGTTCACCAACAACACTGTATTAATTACATTTATCGTTGGTTTCAATACTTGGGTGCTTGAAGCATGGGTTGTTGAGCGATATCTATCCTAAATTACTTGAATTGGCCATCATCTATAGGAAACTAAATGTTGTTGGTTTGTGCTAAAGGTTAGAGCATGAGTCTTATCACCACCCACACTTTGTTCCAAATAAGCCTTCGTGCATTCAACTACCACATACATTGTTAATGCATTATGGACTAACATATAGATAAATCTATGTGCACTCACACTATAGTTTATAGTCTCTTGTTGGGCATCTTTTGTTGTATATTTTTATTGGTCTAAGATACTAAAATCAAAATGCATGCCACAACCATTTCTTTGGTCAATTTGATCCAATTAATTACCTCATCCATATATTATAAGCATCGTGAGTTTCCAATTACCTATAGCTTGCATTGAATGGGTCATTGGTTACAAATCAGATATGCATTTGGTTAGTCTCTTTGGCTATGATGATAGTGAAAACTAGGAGAAGGCATTGCATTATGTCATAATTGTGAATGGGCGAATGTATGAAATGTTGGGTTTGAAATTTTGATATACAGAGTTTGCTCATTGTTTTCAATTTTAAAAAACATAGTACTTATATGAAGATTGAAGTGCATTTGTGATGTTAATTGAGGTGTCACATTTTCCCTTTTCTACATAATAGTGTTAGAACCCAATTAGTAGAATTAGAGAGCTTGACATAGTGTTGTTGGACTCTATCCATTACACACAAAAACAATGAACTAAATTTAAATCCGTCTTGAAATATAGAGACATCAAAAATTTATTTCCACGGAGGATTTGTGTTGGTTAGGCTTGTGGCCTATAAGTCCCACATTTATGGATCATATTGGTATCAAAGCAGTTGAATATGTGACCTTGAACATGTTTCTAGTACTTTAAGGAGAACACAAGCCTATCATGGGAGGGCATTGAAAAGATAGAGGTTGGAAGAACTGAGGGACTTCAATGTGCATATCCAAGAGGAGAACCGACACTTGAAGGAGAGGATAGTAGAGCTAGAAAAGAAGCTTGAGACATTGCCTAAGCTGTAGGTAGTTATCCAAGAGATCAAGGACGTACAAACACTTTCCATTGCTACTGTAGTAACCAACACTATGACCAAGATAAGAATGGTAAATTGCCATCCAAGAAACTATCTCAAGAACCCTTTGGTTATTTTGAAAATCATATCGAAGGAATTTGTTCCAAGCTCATCGGGAAAATGGGATACAATGGCCAAGGGCTAGGAAAGAGAAGCCAGGGGATTGTAAACCCCATTGTAGTGAAACATATCCTCAAACTTGAGTGCTTAGGCTTTGATGGACAAAAGGAAGTGAGTGACTGCAACTCAAATCAAGCTAAGACTATCAATATAATCTTTGTCAAGGAAAGAGGAAAAATGAAGAAGTCATATCGGTTGAAGAAAAAATAGTTGAAAATGGAATGGGTAGAAAACCATTCCAATACACTTATAGAATCTTGAATGAGGGAATCCAAGGGATGTTTATTCCATGCAAATCTACACCAATACTTGAGGGACCAAGAAAACAAGATGACAAGCACATACACAAACCAAAGTGGTATGTGAAGGAATCTTTGGTTTGTTTTACTGCAAGAAGAAAGGTCACAAGGATAATGATTGTTAGCACTCTAATGTATGTTCCTTTGATTAGAATAATGGAAAGAAAACTTCCCCAACACGGCTACAAGTTTAGAGGAACATGACCATGCAGAGAATTCCAAGCAACCCATGAAGTAGTAAGGATTTTTTCTAGCACTACAAGTTGAGCGGACATTGGGAAGCCAATTGTTGGAGGATTCATCTAGATATTCATCCCAAGAAACACATAGCCAAAATGAAAGTTTAGAAAGTAAAGGGTAAGGAGAAGGAAGAAGAAACAACACTAGTTGTCCAAGAACCTGTAATAGAAAAATATTTCATCTCCACCAACGAAGTGGAAAACATGTTTATGCCAAAGGCAATGCCTATTCAACTCTTATCTTCCATCCTACAACGGAAGAACCCCTTCTTGGAGATATGTTGAATATTGATACAAAGAGATGACTCAACGAGGTTCTTTAGGACTCTATATTGGCCAAGAGAAAACTATAATCCATGATAGTAGAGGAGGCAAGCGTGCATCTATAGAGAAGAAGAAGATAAATAATTGAGCTAAATCTTTTGGGGACCAAAAGAATATGAATGGGGAGGTGTGATTCGAAATGGATCCAAAACATTTCTCTTATTCTGAACATTGTGATTAAATTTTGGAAAAAGTTTGAGTTAATTATCTGAATCCAGAGCCACGGAGGATGAAATGACTCATATTGATGGTTGGTCTTCCAAGCATTCCTATTAAAAAAATGTTGTTGAAATAAAAGGACATAAAATATGAGAGGAAGAGATCTAGAGAGGAAATGAAGAAGAAGGGTAGTTGCAAAATCACGAGGGGCTTGGGAAAATATATTTTATCAAATATCAAAAGATATCCATGAGCCAAATAAATTTACAATTTTTCCATAAGTTCAAGTTTCAATAAACTAGTCGATTCATCACCCATGAGTTTCATCTCAGTCTCTCATATGAGTTATATGTTGGGTTAGACCTCTGCACATTATTGCATATACTCCAACAAGTGTAAATGCCTTCGATCCATGTGTTGGACATTCATCTACAACACTATATTAATTACCTAGATTGTTGGTTTCAACACTTGGGTGCTTGAAGTGTGGGTTGTTGAGTGATCTTTGTCCTAAATCACTTGAATTGACCATCATCTACAACTAATTAAATGTTGTTGGTTTTTGCTAGAAGTTGTACCATGGGTCTCATTTCCACCCACACTGTGTTTTAATTAAAACTTTGAGTGTTTTCCTACCACATACATTGCTAATGCATTCCAGACATTGATGACGCAAATTATTCTAACATATAGATAAATATTTGTGCACACACATGCTACAACTTGCAATCTCTTGCTGTGAATATTTTGTGCTAATTTTTTTGTTGGTATAAGCTACTAAAATAAAAATGCATGCCATATCCAACTCTTTGCTCAATACAACCAATTAATTACCTCAACCATATATTCTAAGCAACATGAATTGTCAATTACCTATAGCCTACATTGAATGGTTGTTGATTACAAATTAGATATGCATTTGGTTAATTTCCTTGGCTATGATGATAGTGAAATCTTGGAGGTGTTGTATCCTATCATAATTGTGAATGGGAAAATGTGTGAAGTGTTGGGTTTGAAATTCTAAAACACAAAGTTTGTTCATTGTTGAAAATTAAAAAAAACAAAGTGCTCATATGAAAATTGAAGTGCATTTGTGTTGTTAATTGAGTTGTTGCATTTGCCCTTTTTCTGCATAACAACATTGGAACTTAGTTGGTAGAATTAGAGATCTTGACAGAGTGTTATTGGGCTTGATCCATTACACAAATAAGAAATGAACCATATATGAATCTATCTCAACATTAAAAATTTATTTCCATAGAGGATATGTGTTGTTGAAGTGTGTGGGTTGTAAGTCTTGCACGTATGAATTAAACAAAAACAAATAAGCAATGCAACATCAATGTAACATGGAAAGGAACTCTATAATGAAGATATTGCACAATGAGCAATGAGAAACCCATAAAATAGTAAATTGGGACGAAAATGACATATAGTCCATCAACAAAAGAAAATACACTTGTGTCAAGATTAACCTCAACAAAATAAAATGCATCTATAAATGGAAAGCAATGCTCACTAGTGATGAAGGAACATACTATCAAGAAATACTAACAAATTTTATAACTATTGGAAAAATAAGCTAGTAAAATTTACAATCAAATACTACACAAACCAAAGTGGAGAAGTCATTACAGGTTTTATGAAAGAAAGTAGATATTTCTTACGCAAAAAACAAATTTGAAAACTCTTATACCACCAACCCTCTTACTAGTGGTGCTTTAATACCTATTATCGCACAAGTTGTAGGTTGAGCAAAAGCCAACCTTCAACCCACAAATGTGTGAAACAACTAGGAGTATCTACCTATTGTCACATTAAATAAACACCCCCCTCGCTTTAGTGATAAGACATATCACCACAAGTGATCCAAGAGGATCTAAAACACTCAAAGTGATCCAGGAGGATCCATAATGCTCAAAGTGATCCAGGAGGATCCAAAATGCTAAAAATTGATATTCTCAGATGCTCTTAAAAATGACTTCGCGTAGATCTCAGTGATATCTTTCCAACAACGCAAAAAATGCCTCAAACAGAGTTCATATGAAGAAGTTATGGTGGGTCAAAGTTTGGTCAAACCAAGGAAAAAGTCAAAACAAGGTGCCACGTGGCACCACCAGAGGGTGACACATGCCATGATGATGTGGCACAAGTGACATTATAGGATGACATGGCAGGAAGGTTGTTAGGAACCTAAACTACCTAACCCCTCAAGTGGGTATAATAATATATTTCCATGTAATAAAGGTAAATATTAATAAGGCTTAGCAATAAGGAGGAATAAGTCAAATGTGAGAAGACCTAATAGAAGCTTCCACTTCTAGAAGGATCTTCCTCTAGATTGTTCTTTTGGATAGATAGGTTTAGTATAAATAGGAATAGAGGGTATGAGAAGTGGGGTCTTGGATATTATTGTAATAAAGCTCTGCTCTGCTGGAGTTTGCCCCCTCGAAGAGGCAAGTGAACATTTCTCTTAGTAATCAAAGTGATCTTTTTGGATATATTATGGTATTATTGTGGTATCGTTATGGTTATATCATTGTTTCTTTGCAATTTCTAGCTAATTAGTTTTGTTTTGCATACTAATTTATATCTGGAATACTACAAAGGTAAACAACTAGGCAATGTTGTGGTGCTTAAGAGGACCAATCGGGTCTTGACATGTAGCACATAAGTGGACCAATATGGTATGGACATGTGGCAATTATTGCACAAATGGACCAATGGAAAGCTTCCACGTGGAAGCCTCCCATTGGCCTTCTTTAGTTTGTGTTATGCAAAAATTATGGGTCGACCAGAATCGCACCCAGGACCTGCACGTGGAAGCCTCCAATTGACCTTCTTTGGTTTGTGTTATGCAAAAATTTTGGATCGACCAAAGTTGCACCCAAGACCTGCACTATGCAAGTGTCAAGCCTTCACCATTACGCCATCGTGATGTTACTTAACATATGATGGCACCATTTTTATTTATGTTTTAAATGGTCATTGGTTATATGTTCGCAAAACCAAAAGGGGGTCCGCACCCACACTCACCATGATTTATATACATTTTAAAAATATACATATTAAACTTTGGGAACATTTCATTTGCGGCATGGGTTATATAATAATATAACCAACCACCAAATTTGGTGGGAACCAAAACTTTATTATAATGGACTCATGTATATTTATAGTAATATATGGCACAGTATTGGGGAAGGGGGAGGCCCACGGGTTTGACCCCAAGACCTTGACCCTAACAACCCAAGACTTTAACCAACGGACCTCCAAGTTCGGATATTTTAACCCATGACATTTAATTAATTTTGTTGTATAATTAATTACAGTTAAAACGTGCCAACGGATTTAGATCCAATTTTTGGCCTATTTAAACCTATCTCTGGACCAAGTACATGACATGGAAATTCATTCCAGAATGAAGCATGTTGCATTGAATTTTGTGCCTAGTTATATTTTCCCCATTTTGTGTGCAACGGGTGTTTTTGGTTTTAATTTACCTCGTTTTGTGTGCCATTGAGTTCTTTGAGAAAGGTACAGAGTGTTTATACTCATGTTTATTGATTTTTTGAGAGGATCATGATGGTAATCTCATATTTGTATAAAAGTGTTCTATATGTAAGTCTTAGTTCATATTGACATTATGAAACCCATAGTCTCGTTATATGTGCAAAAATGACTTTTCGAGCACCTATTCAGAATATAGTCGATTTTATACTCATTCTTCTCAGAATTTTGTGACGATTTTATTGGTGACCTTTGTTTCTAGGTTGGAGTAGCCAACTTGAAGGGTGTCTTCATAATTTGACATTTGTAAAGACCATTTCAATGTAATTTTTGGCATTTTTGGCATTTTGAGAATTAATAAGAGCGGTCTATTTCTCTCCATTTTGACACTTGTTATTTCCGCAAGTTATATTTATCAGTTAATGAAATTTTTGTATAAGTAAGACATTCACATGATATTTTGCAAATATTCAAGTCGATCTTCAATTTCTCGAGTCTATTCAGATGTTTATGTGTATTTATGAACTAATTGACATCTAAGGATTTTCAGGATGAATTGGTATAGGAGTTTGTTGATATTTTGAATCAAGTTGGTATAAAAACTCGTTTGGCATTTTCAGATCATGTGGTATCAGAGTTGGTTTTGACGTTTATTTGCAAGTGAATGCTTACAAATTCCAACTCTAAGCGAGGTGAAGGAAAGCTTGCAAGTTATAATCCTGAAATTTGTTCAAGTAGCTTCACTCGAAGGAAAGAAATGGAGCAAGAAGATGTTCTTTTTGGGGTTGATAAGGAATTTCGAAGGATGTTTCTTGAGATGACAAATATGGTTAAGGCATTGTGGGAAGACCTAGAAAGACAAAGATGAACTCCTCATTAAAATGAAGGTGGTCCATCAAGAACAATGGTAAAAGATGAAGGAGAAGGAGAAGGTGAAGAACCTTCAGGGTCTCCTTCATCCCCATCATCATAATCATAATCATCTTCTTCTTCCAATGGAAGTGAACATTCTTCTCATAAAAGGAAGAAACATTCCAAGAAGTCTTTTCGTTCTCATGATTTGCCTTTGTTGAAGCTAGATGTAAAGTTTAATTTTCCTACTTATGATGGAGAGTTAAAAGCAAAGAAGTTGGATAATTGGGTCAAACATATTGAAGTGTATTGCAGGGTACAAAATCACAAATTACACTTCAAGGATATAGTTGGCTACTCTTCGCCTGAGCAACACATTTTTGATATGGTGGGAGAGTCAGACACAAGTTGATCTTATTCAACATGGTAAAATCATTTCTTCCTGGATTGAATTTACTGTTGCATTAAGAAAGCAATTTTATCCATTAGCTTACATGCAAACATCAATGATTGGTTGGAAACATATAAAAAAAGGAAAAGGGAAAAATGTTCAAGCTTATACACAATAATTTAAGAGAAAGGCATTGTCTTTGGGAATTCCATTACATACTCCTGAGACTCGTCTAAAATATATTGGTGGTATGCACTCATATCTTTGTCATACTATATTGATGTTTAATCCTACTAATATTGACGAAGTGTCAATACAAGCTACTCATCTTGAAGCCAACAAAGGAAAACATGTTGTTGAGTGTTGTCGCAAGAGTTGACTCTAGGCTGTAATAGAGCCAAGCCTTAGCACATTTTTAAAAAATAAAAAAGTTATTTATTGTTCGGAACTTGACTTGAATTGCAGCAAGCCAAACCCTGAAAATTTATTTTGAGTATACTTCTGACCTAATACACTCAGAGATAGTTCTCTCAATAGCCAAGGGCTCTTTACTCAGGAATATTCAATAATTACAGTAAGAAGGCCAGATTTCTTATTAGAAAAGATTTTTAATCAGGTTGGGGGTTGATCCAGGAAAATAGTCCATTGGGCATGGAGTCAAGTGAAAACCACAGAAAGGAGATCATAGCGGTGATCGCATTACTTGCAGAAAATGAGGCAAAGTAAGTCTATCTTTCAACTATAAATAATCATGACATAATAGTAGAAAAAGGAAAAGAAAAGGTCATCACAGTGAAAGCATCTATCAAGGATGAATTTCCACTACGACTTTGGAAGAAAAAACTGAAGGCCGATGGCTAAATACAGAGCACTTATCTGGAGTGAATTCTGACCAGTCATCATTGAAAACAAAACTTTTATCAACTGCGTGTAAGGAGCATGTAAAATGAATTCCAAACATATTTTAACTCGGCCGATAAAAGAACAGATAGATAATATGACAAAAAGAGGACATAGTGAAAGAAATGACCGTAATGAATCTCATAATATCAAGAAAATGTGTCACTCTGTATAATTCCATTCCGGGCTCTCAAAATAACTCTGCGTTCCAAAAGGAGCTCTCTACTCTCAAGCTTTCTCCTGGCTTCCCCTTTTTACAATGAATGCATCTCTATATAAATTCCCTCTCTCAAGGAGGTTGAATCCGCATCATATCATAACTGACAATTAACTAACTTCAATTGTCTTTAACTAACAGTAATCTGAACTAATTTAAAAGCACAAATAAATCCTAATTTCTAGCAAACTATCTATAGCAGTGTATACA
>ML778907.1:241307-253649 GCA_009831015.1 Picea engelmannii | reverse complement strand
ATGTAGTTTACTCTCAAACATTTTAAGAAATGCCTCCACTCTCAGATCAAGCTGTGCAGGGTCCTTGACAGTGGATTGAATAATGAATTCTGCTCCTCGAATCCCAGAATCATTTCGTGTCCTCAGTTGAACAATATAACCAAGCTGCTCGATAGATCTAAGCTGATTAAAGGCTGCTTGCTTGGCACTGAGAACAAAAATCTCTAGTTGAACATTTCTCTTGGAGTCATCTTGTTCGAGTTGAATGTAATGAAGTAGTGCAAAATTCTCATTCTTTTCACTTAGGCCCTCAACAGGATAATAATGAGTTGTGCCTGAATCTAGTCTGACAATTATCTCTTCCACATGTTGAGATGGAAAAAGCGGCTTGCCTGGAGCTCCAGGGCCCTTAAACAAAGACTCTTCAATATGCTGAACCAGGAACTCGGCTTTCGGAATTTCGGAGAAAAAGGTGTAGTATGAAAAACGATAATCAAAATTCCGAAATCGCATGATTGGTGGTTTTTCGTGGTGTTTCGTGCATGCGGCACGTGTTGGTGTTATGTTTTTGTCGTTTCTTCAGTTTTCTCTTTGCCTCTTCAATCGTTGTAGAGTTATTTTAGGACTAAGTCTTAATGCAGAAATCGGTGGCGAAGTCATGACAGGGTTCATCACAAACTCGTTCGTTGAATAGACGCTGGAGGTACTGCATTTCTTTACTGCGATTTCAGATCCACGAGGGACAGCTGTAGGAGATGGAGATCGGGAGACAAACATAGTAGAAACTGCCATTGTAATCAGGAGAATTATATGATAACGATCTATTTGTAGCAGAGCCCTGACTTTCCTTCTTCTCTGAATTTCCTCTTATTCGACTGATGAAGGAGGCCACTGGACGGAATATCAATTTTCTGCAAAGGGAGGCGATCAGGAAGCTGTACGTTCAACGTAAGAATGAGCAATATCGTCGAGACAGGCGGCGATTTCATACAATCTTATAAAACCCAATCTGAATGGCTTGCATCTTCCGAACCTATAGCACGACCACCTACAGGATGAAGATGTAAACCTACAGGGCAAGAATCACGTTCGTTCGACGAGAACCGCGTTGTTAAAAGCTATGAGACATTTCTAGGAAAATGCTCACTATTTTAGGAAACACTCGCTAATTTAAGAGCACCTCCTCTAAGAACAACAATGGATGTAGGTCTACGTGGGTATCCTGATAATCTCCACTAACACTCACAAGTTGGAACACATGCACAACGGTCATAATCAGAATGCAGAATGGTTCGGTTTCATCACAATTAAAGAGGCCATGGTGTAATATTCCATAGGGTAATGCCGAGTGAAGTGCATTTGAGACAAACCTGAATCCTTCCACCATCTGGAACATTTGGACTGTCTTTTCCAACTGTAATGAGGCACATAATAAACTGGAACTGTTGCTTTTCTGACGAAACCCCAACAAACACAAGTGTTTGGTCATGCCTTATGGTAAGGAAGTGTTGCCCTTCAATGTCGGGCATGTTACGGTAAATAGGTTGCCACCGATATTTTTCATAAGGAAAATCATGGCGTAGGGTTAACCTGCATGCTCACATTTCAGTGCTTACACATCTTGCCGGAATATATTGGCCTCCTGCTGTTTTGAACCCATTTTCCTTCAATATAGTCACATGCTTTCTTCTCAATAGCTGATGTTTTTTTTCAACTCTTGTGGGAAGTAATTCTTCAGTAGAAATGATATAGGACTTTTAATGACTGGATGTGTGTATGAAGATGAACCTGAAAATAACATTTCCAGTCGATACTCCTGCAGATAGTCTGGCCGAAAGTGCCTAAGTAATATCGAAAAATTTTCAAAATCTGTTACAACATTGAGGATGTGTCATAGGATCCACATGCATTCGAGGAGCAATCAAATGAAAAAGGGAAGAGTAAGAAGACAACTACAGTGAAGAAGGATGAAGAGAAGAATCCTACATGTTCTCACTGCGAGAAAAAAGGACATGATGAGAAGCATTGTTGGAAGTTGCATCCAGAATTGAAATCAAAGTGAGCTCATCCTAGAAAGGGTAAAGAGAAGGCCACGACCATAGTTCAAGATCTTGGATCAGATTCTAAGGATGAAACCTAGGTTACAACTATGGGCATCAAAGGTAAATCTTTTGTTGTATGTTTCAATTCACGTCCTTCTTTTGCAAAGGCTAATGTAATCCCTGATGGAAGACAAAGAAATGACCTGTTTCATTTACGAGTTATCTCAAAGAACACTATGATTGATATGCTTGTTGATAGTGGATCACAAGTGAATCTTATTTCAAAGCAAGTTGTTTAGAATTTGGGATTGGAAACTAGGCCTCATCTGAGACTGTATCCTTTGGGTTTGATTTGTGATAATTCTCAGGTACATATAACTAAACAATGTAAGTTACGGTTTGCGATCACATCTAGTTTCATTGATGAGGTAGAGTTAGACGTGGTTCCACTTGACATTTGCGAGATGGTTTGGGAAGTCCATACTTGTATGACAGGAAGGTCATTTTCTACAGGGAACAAAATAAGTATCATTTTTCAAGGATGGGATTGAGTTCATTGCGAGAGCTCATCAAATGAAGACTAATTTTATAGTTTTCACTACAGGGCACATGAAAATGGTAGTTAATTCTAGTATCCAGGATCCAGATTTACAACCTACAGTTGAAAGTAAAATGGGTCCTTTGCTTGAAGTCGTTTATGTTAAGAAGGGAAAATATGTTGATGGTTCATTCTCTTTCACATCTGTATATTCAATTTTGTTGTTTAGTTTATTACTAATCAATGGATTATGGTTGGCTACTGCAACAATGAATGGTGTAGTTTGTGAATTTAAGGGAATGGTTAACTTGATCAACAATATTGTTTCAGTCTTCATTTTTATTGTGATGAGTTAGGTGCTCGTTATCCAAACAGGAAGGATGGATGATACTGTACAAGTGAGACAAAATCATTCTCACTTCATTTCTGAGTAATCCATACTTTTGGAGCTCCAAAAGTTCTTCAGTGGGGAAGTGTGATCCAGGAGGATCCAAAACACTTAAAGTGATCCAAGAAAATCCAAAATGATTAAAAATTGTGTAATGATCCCCCCGACCAACCTAAGGCCAGGGTACGCCACTCCAGAGCAACCACTCATGCTCTAATGCCAGTCAGTAACATTCCCAGCCATCAGGTCGGGCCATGCTACTCTAGGGAACACTTTCGTTCCCATACTGCGGAACATACAATAGCATACCCAGTAGTCAACTAAGAAATGCCACCTAATTTACTCTTTAGAATGCATGCAAATAAAACATATACATACAACAAGCTCGCAAAAGATTCACATCTAAACATAAACAAACAATTACTTTCTGTAACATATGACTTTTATATTAAAATAAAATTAATTACCGATATGCATCATTTACAGGAAATTACCCATAAGCACACAAGCAATCATAGTCAAATATATGATAAAATTGTATCATAGGCATGTAAATAACAAAACAACATATCCATATATCATACAATTGGTACTTATCTTAGAAATACTGTCACCAATTGCTTACAGACTGTCCACGAACCTCCCAGCCATAGACTACACTGTTCATCACTCTCAATAGTGAATCACCCCTGAGCTGGGACTAAACTCCACCCAGGGTAAAGGGATTCCTATCCAGGCTAATGCTCATGGACAATAGGAAAGACTCCATTTCAGGTGCTCACTCAACTAATAGCCTACAACCTCTCATTCCCCACATGCCTATCCCACCCAAGGAAGTGTTCCCCTTCTCTACTCAATAGTCCCTCGGTTGCCCCACTTCCCTTCCAGGGCTTCAGCAATAGGCCAGACCGGAAGTCTCAGAGCATTGTAGTTGCAGTTTAGCACCTACGAAAATCAATCCCCAAAAATTCTCTCTCTCAAAGAACTGCTCACGGGCCTGACAACCCGCTTCTTCAATCCCACTCCAAGCTAACCAGGTACACCAACCAAAAAGGATGGGGAAACCGGCTTCGGAAAGGTGAAATAGTTGTCTCAAGGATAACGAAATGTATGAGTGAAATGGTCATGGAGTCATTGACTGGATAACTGAGGGTGTTTTGGAATCACTGTGAACTCTTTGTCAAAAGTGATGGTCAGCCTAATGGTCCCCCCTCCTTTGTTCGTAGGGTATCTGTGAGAAAAATCCCCCCTGAGCTAAGTTGCCCCACGATATGAATGCATGTCCCTAACTTGATACTTGTCATATTGAAAGTTACTTTTGTCCACTTGTCCCCAACTTTAGAACTTAGGATAAACTAATTATCCATACTTTATGTTTTATGAAATATTAATATAATATTCCCTTGACTTTTGGCCCTCCCTTTCCCTAACTGGTGAAGTTTAGTCCCCCATCTCTTTTATCCTGGTTGGTCTGCGTGTAGTGATGTATTTTATATTAATCATGAGTCATGTACAAAGTAGGCGCTCTAGCCTTTAACATCTAGGCGCGTTGTCCTAATTCCAGGACATAAGCATTACGACTTATAATACTATCTCACCAACCTATAATGCATATTATATACACAAAGGTTCGCTGACCTTAATATTGCGCGCACTTAGTTACTACACGTTGTATCCTTTGTTTTTAAGGTTGCGTGCACCTTAGTTACTGTGCGTGGTATTCAGAAATGTGCACATTACATCCCTTTACTGCGCAGTATATGCACACATCATGCCATGAACGGTGTATTACAAAAATGATGTCTAAACAACTCACTAGCTTAAATATACTTGGATTATATTTACATTTGGGTTCGGCCGAGGGATATTACAAATTGATATTCTCAAATGATCTTTAAAATGAATTCATTGCATATATCTCGGTGATATCTTTCCAACAACGCAAAAAATGCCTCAAATGGAGTTCGTATGAATAAGTTATGGCCAGTCAAAGTTTAGTCAAACCAAGGAAAAAGTCAAAACAAGGTGCCACGTGCCACCACCAGAGGGTGACATGTGGCATGATGATGTGGCATGGGTGACAGTATAGGCTAACATGGAAGACAGAAATACAAGTGGGAAATGATGTGGTGCTTAAGTGGACCAACCAAGTCTCGACATGTGGCACATAAGTGGACCAGTCTGATATGGACATGTGACAATTATTGCACAAATGGACCAATGAGAGGTACAACGTGGAAGCCTCCCATTGGCCTTCTTTTGTTTGTGTTATGAAAAAGTTATGGGTCGACCGGAGTCGAATCCAAGACCTCCCCCATGCAAGTGCCAATCCTTCACCATTACACCACCATGATGTTACTTAACATATCATGGCACCATCTTTATTTATGTTTTAAATGGTTATATGTTGGCAAAACCAAAAGGGGGTCTGCACCCCACACTCTCTATGGTTTATATATGTTTTAACAATATACATATTAAACTTTGGGAACATTTTGTATGTGGCATGGGTTATATAATAGTATAACCAACCACCAAATTCAGCGGTAACCAAAACTTTATTATAACGAACTCATGTATATTTATAGTAATATATTCCATGGTGTTGGGGAAGGGCAAGGCCCGCCGGTTTGACCCTAGGACCTCCACCCTAAAAACCCAAAACTTTAGCCAATGGACCTCCAAGTTTGGATATGTTAACTAATGACATTTAATTAATTTTGTTGAGTAATTAATTACAGTTATAACATGCCAACAAATTTATATCCAATTTTTGGCCTATTTAAACCTAGATCCAGACCAATTACATGACATGGAAATTCATGCTAGATTGGAGCAAGTTGCATTGAAGTTCATGCCAAGTTATATTTTCCTCATTTTACGTGCAAGAGGTGTTCTTGGTTTTGATTTTCCTCTGTTTATGTTCCATTGAGTTCTTTGAGAAAGGTACATGGTGTTTATACTCATTTTTCTCGATTTTTCGAGAGGATCCTGATGGTAATGTCATATTTGTATAAAATTGTTCTATATGGAATTCTTAGTTCATATTGACATGTATAATACCCATAGTCTCGTTATACATGCAAAAAGGGCTTTCCGGACACCTATTCAGAATATAGTTGAGTTTATATTCATTCTTCTTAGAATTTCCCAAGGATTTTAATGGTGACATTTGTTTCTGGGTTGGAGTAGTCGACTTGAAGGGTGTCTTCATAATTTGACATTTGTAAAGACCATTTCATTGTAATTTTTGACATTTTTAGAATTAATAAGAGTGATTTATTTCTCTCCATTGTGGTACTCATTATTTTTGCAAGTTGTATTTATCAGTTAATGAAATTTATGGATAAGTAAGACATTCACATGATATTTTGTAAATAGTCAAGTCGATTTTCAATTTCCCGAATATGGTCAGATGTTTATGTGTATTTATAAAGTAATTGACATCTAAGGATTTTTGGGTTGAATTGGTATAAGAGTTTGTTGATATTTCGAATCATGTTAGTATCAGAACTCATTTGGTATTTTGAGATCCATAAGGGGGCCTTCCCGGGTGACCCTAAGGGGATGGAGGGGAAGAAGTGAACAGTTGAAACAACACCCCTGTAAGTCACAATTAAATGTTCTTGAGGCTTTGAGAGAAGACAAGTAGAGGTCGAGGGAAAGTTTCCACTTGATAGTACCTGGAAAACCAATGTTAGAAAAGAAAAACCAAGAAAATATATGATGAAAAAAAACCCCAAGACAAGAGGGAAAACAACAAGAAGTATTGTTGTACCAAATTTGCAACAATGAATAGTATATATCATCAGTAAACAATTTATAACAGCTGTGATATTAACCACCAAAAATCAAAAAGATAATTATCCAATGGAAGTTTATTACTAGTAGATGATTTTCCAATAATTGAGCAATAGTTCAAGTGGTAGATTAGAATGTAAATGAAATTTTATCAGCAAAAGTATTTTCATCCCTTAATGACTGTAGCAAAAAATTGCTACAACAACAAGAATTCGCCGTCAAAACCAACAACTAATAATTCCAAAATGTAGCCCTTGACAAGTAGTTTATTTTGCAATATTTGATCATCGAAATGCATGGTGAATTAGTTATAATAAAAGAATGTGAAGTGAAATTTATTGCAGCCCTAATGGTTGTAGCTTCATTTTTATTACAATAGTAAATAAATCCCCTCCAACCAAAACACCTTGGCTAGGGAGACTACTTCATGACGAGTGCAATCAAGCCAAATTAAAATGATTTCAAATGACTTTATTTCACATATTCCAATGCAACAATTATGTTCTCTAATGCAATTAAAATTTTTTATCCTTGGGAAATGGAGTCAAATAATAGCTAAAAGATCAAGAGGGAGAGCCAAATTGAACCTTGGTTTTGAACCCTTACAAAACCAAGTCGTCCTCCTTTCCTCAAGATGTTCTAGTGATTTAAATTGAACTATGAATAGATCTTCTAGGGGTGTAAATCCTCTTACTTCCTAGAATATTAACCCTTTCCGATCCTTTTCAACATGGTTGTAGGCCCTTCTACTTCCTATAAAAAGGATTGAACAATTCCAAGACAAACATTGAAAGATATCTAGTGGAGGATGTACACCCTTGTACTTCTCCTAGGGTTTAAAATTTAAAATCATTGAAAAAATATAAGAAATTGCAGAAATATACTCACAAACTACAAGAAGATAGATTCCAAACCCTATTATTTACCAAAGATAATCCACATTCATCCAAGATAAATCCTCAAGAGAAATCAATTTGCTCCAAAATGCCAAAGACAAGCCTTTTTCCACAATGCCCAAGAAAAAATAAAGAGGCCGAAATTTTTCTTAGAGAGTTCTGTCTCTCACATGAGAGATGAGAATGAGTTATATCCTAATGAAAAATGACTTGCCTCTGTTTATAAAGGAAAACCCAAGTCATGTTTGTCCACATTTACAATCAAATCCTTAATTTTAGGTCAAAACCGAAGTTGCAATGCTTAATTAGGAAATCATTTTGCTCTTTTTTCCCACATAGGCTACAAGATGATAAAAAATGACAAATTGATGGCATGCAAGCCCATAAGACTCTTCTCCAAGGTGACACTTGTGAAGGTAAGCCTCCAAAGGCTAGGATGACATGCTCTTAAGGTGCCATGTCATCTCCAAATCAAGAAAAAGAGTGGGGGTATAATCCCACAACACCACCAAGTGCATTAATCATGCCAAACATCCTCCTAAATGTGTGAAAGCATGTTGCAAAAGAGGGAAATAACAACATAGTAGGGTGACGTCTTCTCTTCTTCATGGTTCCAGGTCTTGTTCATGTGCTAGAGACGTATCCAAGGTGCAACACTCATCATCATGTGCCTCCAATGTGTGGGGCACAACATCCATCTAATGGGCTTACAATCCCCTATGAAGGTCCAAGTGGCTTAGTTCCTTCATGGATGACTTTCACCTGACAAGGTTCTGCAAAGACAAGAAAATACACCCTCCAAGGGTCCACAAGTCATATGAATCATGCATGACTTGTGTGTGCATGAGAATATATATTATATTATATATCATTCATTCATTAAAGAAAATAATATTATATCATTCATTGTGTGTGTGAGAGAATATAAACCTTTCATTATTATTTTTAACCATCATCTCATAACTCTATACTAGTGTAACTTACTGGAAACTATTATTAATGAGACATCGTAAATTAACATTCACTAGATAACACCTCTAACTTAGTGTGACATGACATATACTTTTATTATTTTAATATTTTTCTTAGGAAACCCATTTTGGACCCCAAATTTATTTTAATGGTGATACAAAATAAAGATTCCAACTTCCTAGTAATTCAACTCAAATGCATTTGATACCAAACCTATAAAAAACAATAAATATACCATCAATTACGACAAAAAAATTAAGTGTTCTAAATTATTACTCAAATGCATTTGATACCAAACCTATAAAAAACAATAAATATACCATCAATTACGACAAAAAAAAATTAAGTGTTCTAAATTATTTTGTCATGTATCGAAGTTTCAAATGTAAAAAATAAAAACTCAAATAATAAAAAAAAAAGCAATCCACCATATAATTGGTTTCAAAAAGTTCAATTTTAAATATTTTTTGAAACGGTGTTTCAACTAAGAGAACATTGGACAAATATGTTTTTTTTGGACATTAACAACAACTTACTTTCACCAAGGCTTGGTTGTCTATACATATTTAAAACAAAATTAAAAAATATATAAATTAGTTATGATATTAACTAAATAAAATATAAATATGTTTATATTTTGATTTTTTTTAATTCAAAATTAATTTATAAAATTTTGTTCTTGAAAAATCAAAATTAAAAATAAAAATAAATTTCAATCACAATTACTAAAGTTATATTTTTCAAAATAAAATATAGAAATGAAATAGTAACAATGAACTAAGAGTTTTCATATGTATATATTTGGGTAATCTGAATCCCAGAAACATAGTTGTTAAAATAAGGCATCGTATCACTCATGTACATATTTGGTGAATCTGAATCCCAGTAACATAGTTGTTAAAATAAGGCCTCTTATCACTCCTCTTAATACTCACTAGATTCCCTTTCCATAGTTGTATGTGAAAGGCTTCTCCAACAATCGAGAGTTATTAAAGAGATGGTGATTATATGGTATTAATTATGGGATATATTGGAATTTTTTTTTTTTTTTCCAGGAAAAATTATCGTAAATTTATATTAGGTATAAATTTTTTTACAGCAGCAACAGAAACTTGTTAAACAGACCTCACAACAGTCCAAAAAATTGGTAACAGGAGGAGTCAACAGTAATCTGAACTAAAAGAAAATGGCTGAAAGGAGTGAGCTATGAGCCAACAGAAAAACTGTAGGAATCTCGAGAGATTAATCTGCCAGAAAAAACTGTTCTTCGCTCGCACTAGAAAGCTAACAGAGGCTGCCCTCAGGTGTCAATTAGCCTTCACCAACCCTTGGCATCTCAAAGATATTAATGCAAGAGTGATGACTTTCCTGCCCACTGTTCGAGTGAAAAACTGTCAGTCTCCCTTCGATTTCTAATAAGGCTCTTTTAGAAAGGGCATCAACTTCTGTATTATGCACTCTATAAATATGGTGGACGCTAAGATCTATAATATTTTTTGCCAATTCCATATTTTTTTTTTTCCAACCTTCGATGTTTACAGTGCTGAGAGTGCTTTTGTGATTTACCCAGTCTATGATGACCCGCGAATCACCAAGGACGTGGAGATGCTTAATTGACCAGAAGGTTGCCAGAGATGGTGGTTATATGGTATTAATTATGGGATATATTGGAGAAACCTTTGGACAAAAGGGTTTTACAGTGTATGATGGAAATTTGAAGGTTGATTAAGTTTTCATTTAAAAGAGGATTACAACTATGTGCATATTAATGATATTTGAGTGAAAAGGGTAGAATTTGCAGGATTACAACTATGTGCATATTAATGATATTTAAGTGAAAATGGTAGAATTTGCAGGGTGGAATTTGCATCTTCTAGTTGAGAGTTTTTATGGTCAAATGCTTTGATTTCCATTGTAGAATAATAAGGAGAAGCAATTTTTCATTTTTAAAATTTTATTCTATCTAAAAGTTTATGGGGTCCATCTCACTATAGATACAATTTTGTCAGTCTAATGATCATGGTAGTAATGAAAATGTTTCTAGTTGTAAAAAATTAATTTGAGTTAGGTACATTGTGTAGATTAATTTATTAGGGATGTTATCCATGAATGTGGGGAGACATCTCTTGGATTTCTAAATGAGTTTTTTCTAAAAGAATATGTATACTTAGTGGTTGAAAGGAGGAGTGTTATTCTCCCTACCCATGTTCAATTCTTGTAAGTGAGATGTAAATCTCTTAACAAACATATTGTTGTAATGGTTTTGGGCCATGTTATTGACTTGGTCATATGCCAACAATTAAAAAATATAGATTTTTTTTTTTAATTATGATGGATGAAAATATAAAAAACTAGTTACATTTTTATTTATGTTTGAATAATAAAAATACAAAGTTTACAAATTTTATTTTTAATTTAAGTGATTAAAATTAATATTTATCTTGTAAATTTTATTTATATTATTTTTAATTTTTATTTATGTTTGAATAATAAAATTACAAAGTTTACAAATTTTATTTTTAATTTAAGTTACTAATGTGAATTTTGTTTAATATTATTTTTAATTTAAGTGATCAAAATTAGTATTTGTATTGTAAATTTTATTTTAAAATATAAAATAATTGATAGAAAATTATATTATCTTTGGGAAAAACATATTTACATGTAGTATATAAATCTATTTTTTAATTAAAAATGTATGCATCTAAAATATATACTAAATCTATTTTTAATTAAAAATGTATATTTTAATTAAAAATATATTTGTCTATTTTTTAATTAAAAATATATATTTTTAAAAAATAGGATACAAAGTTATATTATCTTTGGGAATTTTTTTTTACATTTAGTATATAAATCTATTTTTTAATTAAAAATATATATTTTAATTAAAAATATATTCATCTATTTTTAATTAAAAATATATATTAAATTTATTTTTTTAATTAAAAATATATATTTTAATTAAAAATGTTTTCATCTATTTTTTAATTAAAAAATATATATTTTAATTAAAAATATGTTCATCTATTTTTTAATTAAAAATATGTTCATCCATTTTTTAATTAAAAATATATTTTTTAATTAAAAATAAATATTTTAATTAAAAATATATACTAAATCTATTTTTTAATTAAAAATATATTAATCTATTTTTTAATTAAAAATATATATATATTTTAATTAAAAATATATATATTTTTAATTAAAAATATATTCATCATTTTTTTTAATTAAAAATATATTTTTAATAATACTTCTCCGCGGTTTTGAAATTATTTCTCTGCGGTTTTAAACGAGAATAATATTTCTCCACTGTTTTGAAGGGGAATACTACTTCTCTGCGGTTTTGAACGGAAATAATATTTCTCCACCGTTTTGAACATGAATACTACTTCTCTGCGTTTTTGAAATTTTCTCTATGGTTTTGAATGAGAATAATACTTCTCTGTTTTTTTTTTAAGGAGATAATTTATTTCTAAGATTATATATCTGCGTTTTGAACAAGAATAATACTTCTCTTTGGTTTTTGACGGCTACCCTGCCCCTCGCGAGCACGGTCGCCCACCAGGACCTTCACAATTCCGCGGCCCGAAGAGTTGACACTCTTCCTCCCCCTTTCGAGGTTTCACAACCCACAGTCTCTCTCACACGCGCTTTCCCTTTTATAACTTGCCTGGGGAAAGAATCGGAGTCTCGCCTCTCGCGAGTCCCGACGTCGAATGT
>ML778907.1:186826-208880 GCA_009831015.1 Picea engelmannii | reverse complement strand
AAGTCATTTGTCAGCTGTCAAAAGAATATTCAAATATCTGAAGGGAACAATGACGTATGGACTGTGGTACCCTAGAAATCAGAATTTCCAGCTAAATGCTTATTCAGATGCTGACTGGGCAAACTGTGTTGATGAGAGAAAAAGCACCAGTGGAGGAGCATTCTTTCTGGGTGACTCATTAGTTGCATGGCTTAGTAAGAAGCAGGGATCTATTTCATTATCCACTACAGAGGCAGAATACATTGCTACTGCTACTTGCCGCACATAGATCTTATGGATGATACAAACTCTTGCAGATTTGAAGGTAACCTACACTGACCCTATTCCAATTCATTGTGATAACACCAGTGCCATAAGTGTCTCCAAGAATCCTGTTCTTCATTCCAAAACTAAGCATATTCCTATAAAGTATCATTTTCTCAGAGAACAAGTATCAAACAGAACTATTCAACTGAACTATATACCCTCTACAAAACAAATTGCTGATATTTTCACTAAACCATTAGCTCCGACCTCTTTTGGATACCTTCGTCAAAAGCTGGGGGTTACAAACTCTTGTGTCTAATCTGTGCCTCTGGTCAGGGGGAGTGCTTAGTGAATATCTGGTGAATCTCCTAAATGTTTATAAATGATAGGGGGAGTATGTTCTGCAACAAGATCAATGGAAGAATGTTTCTTCTTTGACATTGATGTCAAAGGGGGAGAAAGGAGTCAAGTTCGAAATATTTCGGGAACAGATTCGAGACTGAATGGTCGAATGCAGAGGAGAGTCTGAATGGTCGAATGCAGAGGAGAGTTGAGCTTGAATGCAAGTGTTGCCATCAATGCCAAAGGGGGAGATTGTTGGCAAATATTGAACAAGCAATGAATGCATGTTGATGGTTGTTGTCATTAATGGAAACAGTGGAGATGGCAGGATAAGAAGGATAAAAACCCCTTGGGGATTCGGATGTAAAAGCTCAGGAGGAACAACATTGAAGAAAATGTGCGCAGCAAGAGTTTACAGAGAAGAAGGAAGACAAAGATCTAATGACCATTGGATCCCATTCAAATTTCCTGAAAGGCTGACAACCGTCAGATCTGCAGAAGTTGTGAGGGAGATAAGTCATCAGAGATTCAGGGATCGGGACTTTGAAATGTCCAATTCACTTGACATCGTAAACCCCGAAATCGCGATATGCGATTTCATGATTCGATCGCAGCCGTTAAATCAAGCAGAGATCGGGACCATCCACTTGTAGACAGGAGGCTTCATCGGAGTTTCGGGGATCGGGATTTCAATATGCAAAGAACACAATGCAACGAAAACCCCGAAATCACGATATGCGATTTCACGACTTGATCGCAGCCGTTAAAACAAGCTTGAGAGATGGACCATTGATTTTTCTCATCGGAGAATCGAGAATCGGAGTTTCACGAGTCTCGTGAACAATGACAACGAAAACCACGAAATCGCGATATGGGATTTCACGATGTAATCACAGCCGTTGGATAATAAGTGCTCTGGACCGTTGATCACAGCCCGTATTAGAGTATCGAGGATCGAGACTTTGTAATTCCAAAATCTCTTGACATCAAGAACTCCGAAATAGCGAAACGCGATATTGCGATTCAATCGTAGTCGTTGAGCCAAGATTGCATCTGAACCATTGATCCAACTCACGACAGTAGACCACGTCAGCAAGGGACACGTGGCACAACCAGAGAATGATAGGTGGTAGGAAGATTCAACACTTCAGACACATGTAAGTCACGATTCAGAGTGACACGTGGCAGGATCTAACACGTGTCAAACCACGTGTGATGTCAGCAGAGGCATCGACGATCGGGACTTTGAAATGACAAAGTCACTTGATATCGAAAGTCTCGAAATCCTGAAGGGATCCAGACCGTCCATTTGAGGGACAGGTGTCAAAGATCAAGGCGCCGTCGGCATTTTGTTCATCGAGAAATCGGGATCTCGTCGACAAGAGTTTTGTGCAATTCAGAATCGCGATCCGCGAAACCCCGATGAGTGGGGGCCAGATGTCAGCACAACAACGAAGGAGGACAGTGGCGTAGTGGAGGCCAGCTGTCATAGATAAGAATGTGGTCACGGAGTGATAGTCACGTTGACCAGGAGCTAAGCTCAGGAGGGTTAGTGTATGAAAGGAGCCATCGGGACTCGGAGAATCGCGAGTCCGGAGGACTTGTGAATTTTGACATCGCAAATGCCGAAATCGAGATGAGTGAAATCCCGATTAGATCTGGACCATTGGGTCAAGTATTGATTGGAGGGTTGTTGTTCTTCCTCACACATTCACGCTTTAGTTATGAATTAGTTAAGAGAAACAGACTGATGATGACAAAGAAGTTAGCGTTTCAGTTGCCAAGACAGATGTCCTTGTATTACCGATTGGAAGGGGAAGTGGAATCGTCAAGGTAGCTTGTATAAAATAAAATGAGCGAGACTGAACCAGGTTGGTCGTTCTGAATGAAAAATGAGTAAACAGAAAGAAAAAGAAAATTAGCAGAGGCATAGCAAGAGATGAAGCAAATGTGAAGAGCGAGATGAAATGCAGAACAAACGCAGAGAAAAATGATCGACAGAACAGACACAGAGCAAAATGACCGACAGAACAGAAGCAGAGAAGAATGACAGAGAAGGTGATGCAGAGCAGACATGCTAAACAAACAAAAGAAGAAAAGAATTGCAGAACAGTTAGCTGAAGATCAGATACAGAGAAGGATTGGTAAGACTTGATTTATCTGAGTAGTTGTCTGTGTATTCATTATTGATTATAAATAAGGGTGGTTGGGAGGTTCTCGGGAGGACTGTTGTCCTCAGAAGTTCAAGTGGGTGCTTGAACACAGGAAGTTGTAGCTTCCATCTGGTTGCACCCAGAGAAACTAGGGTGGAAGGGTGGCGCTAGGGAGAACAAGTGTTCTCTGTTATACAGGTTGAAGCCTGTGTAACTGGAAGCTGGTGCTTCCATCCAGTTGGTGCTGGAACATTCAGGAAGTTGGTGCTTCCATCCAGTTGGTGCTGGAACATTCAGGAAGTTGGTGCTTCCATCCAGTTGGTGCTGGAATACTCAGGGAGTTGGTGCTTCCTTCTAGTGGGTGCTAGAGAAACCAGAGAGTTGGAGCTCTCAAACAAGTTGCAGCTTGTAAGACAGAGGTAGCAGCCTCACATTGAGTTGGTGCTCAATTGTAAATTATGTACAGAACTGCAAAAGATTGCCTATCATTTCGAAGAAGAAGAGGTTTTCTCTCTTTATGGGTTTCCTCGTGAAAATCTGTCTCTGTGTGTATTTCATGTGTGACTGTTGGTCTTTACTTTTACTGTTCATATGCTGTATATTGTTGATGACCAGATGAAGAAAGATTAAGAATGTTTAAAAGGCATAAAATTGTTTAAGCTCACATACAACTGATTCACCCCCCCCTCTCAGTTGTTTTAGTATTTCCAACATCATATTCATCCATGGTCATTCTCCCAAGATTTAGTTTGAAGAACTACTTCATCTTCCTATCATAATAACCCTTGGTAAAGTATTTATTCTAAAAGTACTTCTTGAACTGCCTTGAAGTAAGTTTCATCTCATCAATGTGTTGTACTTGCATGAGTCGGTCCCACTACATTGATTCTTTTCTCTTCAGTTGATAAATGACAGTTATTCCTTCTTCTTGTGAGGAATAATTGCGCAACTGAAAGTATTTCCGCATCCCCAATAACCAATTCTCTACATTATCATGTTTCTTTTTCTCACCATCAAAGGTAGGAGGTTTGATTTTATTCCTTTCTCCTTGAAACTCATCCACTCCATACCTTATCATATGCTTCCTAACATGAGATAATATTGGACTAATCTCTACCCTCTTAACTTAGTGCCTTGGTGAGTGATGGTGATGCCTATCCACCCTTCTAGATTCTTTTCTTTTATCATGATATATGTGGCTCTTTAACTTGCTTGAGTTTGTCCCCTTATCCACTTTATTGTCTATTCTGTCGAAACTCTACAACAACCTAATGTTGATTCCATCTTGTTTCTCTTTGGATTTCATGAGCCTCTTATTATCATCCTTATATCTCTAAACATATCTCTGGAGACTCTTTATTGTTTCTACCAAATTCATGCTCTCCTCCTTGCCTTCTCCGTGTCCATTGGATTATGTCCTAGCATTACCCATGCTAACACACAACCCCCTGACTTCATCTTCATGGCTGTAAGTTATTTGTGCATATTCCATACCTCTAGTCTCTTTGTTGATCTCATTCTGATCTATTTTCCATTAACTCTACAAATTGTGCATGCAATAAGATTTTCTAGACTAAATAATTCAACAAATCTATAAATTCATGCATCATTTTCCCCTTTAAATGCACCAGGAAATATTATTTATGTTTTCTTGTTAATTCTACAACTCAATTCACATTTGTGGGTGAATATGTGGAATCCTTTTTCCAATACCTTTCCAATGACTTCTTTCTTGCTCAATTCTGAGTCTTGAGCATAAAGTTATGACCATTCGATCAATACCTAATCAATCCCTTTTACACACTTTTCAACCAAGTGAAATTTTGGCCATGCCCATACATCCCATACACCAGCTCCTTTGGTATTTTGAAAGGATCTCAATTGGTTTCCTTCACACAATTTCATACAAATTTGATTTTCAAAAAATGTTGTTTAGGCCTTTAAAACTAACATGCAAGAATATGACTAGAAAAATACTATTTTTTTTTGTCAAATTCCACTAATTTCAGATAATTTTTACTATTTTCAGATAATCTTAGCTGACTTATGTTGACTGGGATGTTGATGTGGCATATAGGGTTCACTTGAAACCTTGAGTTGGCGCCATGTCATTCCCCTTCCTACTTGGCCTTGCCTCATTGGCCTCCACCACCTTCCCTTACTTCTTTTTTCTCCTCCTCTTGTCGCACATATGCTTAGATTTCGGGCCTCACAGCCCTTCGTTTCCCACTTGGAATTTAATAATTTGTCATCATATGGGTTAGCCCCATCTTTTTCCAACTCTCCACGCACATGTGAACTTGCATGCCGCTTAGATCTAACGGTGGATATTTTGGCGTCGATCAAGAGCTATGATCATGATCAATGGTCACCATTGTATTCCCCCCCCGCATTGTGCCAACAATTAATAGAGGGGGGGTGTTTGAAATGGAAACCACCTGGTGCGTTCCCCATTTGGTGGTTTCCAAAACCACCAAGGGACCCTCAAAATTAGGGTTTTGCGGTCTAGGTCATGGTTTCGCAGGACATGCAGGTGCCCCACCACCACGACTCCACATCAATTGCCCCTTCCACATATTCCACTATATCCCTGCCATCATGGAAGTACATGTCACCCTTCTACCATGTCATTTGAAATGTGGCTTCCACGTCACGTTGACGTCATCATACGAAAAAAATTCCAAGTTTCCTAATTTTTCAAAATTTTCAATTTTAAAAAAAAAAGGCAAAAACACCCAATTTTGAAATTATTTCCTCGGGTCACCATTGATATGCGTAATTAGCTGCATTATGGCCAATTTTGACCCTGTGTAAATGGATTTGACCCCTGTACATGTAATTTGACTCTTCCACATCAAATTTTCCCAAATTTCCACAACAGAAATTGGGGCTTTTGCCCAATTTCACTATGGGAGCTCTGCAAATCTCCAATTCGACTAATTTCATTCCCTATAAGTGCCAATAAACCTCTACAACCACCAATTATATCTGCGTGTAGTCGTTTGAAAACTCTGGGCATGATTTCTCTTCAATTCCACTAAAAAATTGGAAATTCTTACCAACTCTGCCATGGTTGCACTGCAAAATTCGAATTTCGACCCATTACAAGCCCAGAAATTCCCACTTAGAGGTTTAAATTGGAGATTTTAATCTCTGGGATAAATTTCCTTCAAATTACTTATGAAATTTCCCCAATTTTACTATAGTAATTTTATCAAACAAATTGCAAACATACTCTTTCCGACATTTTGTCAAACAATTTGCATGCATACTCTACAATTTTCAATTATGCATTATGTCTTTGGCCCTTGCAAGTCCACTGTCAAAAATGGAGCTATGATACCACATTGTAGCATCCCTAGCCCCAAGCTAGGCCATGTGACACAAAATCTCGACTCTCTGATACCGTTTAATGAACAAAAATGCTCTTCATATGATCAAAATTATGCAAAATAACAACAAATATACACATGGATAATTAAACAATAAAACACATAACAAAAATACATAAATAAGCACACAATAATTATAACAAACACATAGAAGACACTTGTATTTTCTATAAATCACCAACTGCGTGCAGACCTCAAACTTTTCTTCCAACCATAGACTTTGTTGCTCATAAAATCTCAGCAATAGGTCACCCTCGAGTTGATGCTAGAAACTCAACCAGAGAAGGCTTCCTAAGCCAGAATAAGGTATAACCAACATAATAAAACTCAGGTCAAGGTGCAAACTATTGCAACTAGCCTACAACCTCTCATTTTCCACATGTCCCACCCTAGGAAGTGTACCCCTTATTTTCTCAATAGTACTTAATTTGTCCCACTTCCCTTTCGGGGATTCAAAAAATGCTGGATAGAAAGTATCAGAGCTCTCTAGCTATTTCCAAGAACACAGGGAAAGAAATTCCGAGCAATTCTCTCACCTAGAGAGAATTCTCATGGGCCTGAAAACTTGCATCTTCTCCTCAAACTAACTAGGTTTACTAGTTACAATCATCTCCAAGATCCCAAGGTACAGTACCAATGATGGATGGAAGAGAGAGTACAAATGGATAGAGTGAATGAGATAAAATGCTGAGTGAATGATGGTAAGAATGATCCAAAATACACTATTTTCCCACTGTATGTATGCATGTTCCCAACTTGAGACTTGTCATGTTAGGAACTACCTTGTCCCCACTTGGATGATGTGTTCCCCATCCTTAGGACTTAGGATAAAATATCATATAACTTAGACTTCTGGAAACATTACTATAATGTTCCCTTGGGCTTGAGATCCCTTGGCTTAGTCCCCCTTCCTAGACTCTTAGCCCCCCTTTTCCTTCTAGTGGAGTTCTATCCCCCAATACTCTTTTTTATAACTTGGTATGCAACAATTATGTATTTTATTAATAATTTGAGTGTGATTACATATTACAATTATATGATCGTTTTCCTTTTAGCATATGGGCTCTCCATCCTAGTAATCACATGAGCACTTTGACCCAAAATATCCTGGCTCACTAGCCTATATGTACATTTGCAATTGGGGTTTGTCCTAGGGGTATTACATGGTTGAAGGTAGACCAGACATGTAATTCATGGAGATGGAATCCCTATCAAGAGTAGGAAAAGGGGTGTACAACCCTTGAATCTTAATGGCAGGTTTGATGATGACATAAGAAGTGCATGATCTAATATACTTTTTGACACCTTGTTGAAGCGTTTTCCAATAAAAATATTTTTGAAGTACTACCACTACTTTTTCCATGCCAAAGTGTCCTGCCACCTGACTATAATGAGATTCCAAAATCAGCTTTGCATGCTTTCTTGAAGGAACACAAAGGTGGCCCAGGTGGCATATTAGTCCATCCCGGAGATGAAAGTTTGGAACTAGTTTTCCTGTGCTCAATTTCTAATAGGTAGTAGTGAATTCAGAGTCATTGTTGTATAATTGTGGCCACCTAGAGGTCTCATGCCCACGAAATTTAAGAACTATGGTTAGTGCCATAATTGGGGGTCGACTAAGGTAGTTTGCAACATGGTTGGTGATTCCCTTCTTATACTTAATGTTCAAGTGGAGTTTTTGTAGGTATGTGGACCACTTCTAATTGAGTTTATTTTGTAACTTTCCTTGTGTCTGCATGAATTGTAGAGTCCCGTTATTAGTGTGGATGATCATTTCTTTTCCAACAATATAATGCTTATACTTTCAACATGCTTGGATGATGGAGTACATCTATTTTTAATAGGTGGGATATTTGTAAACAACATCAGATAGTGTTTCACTGTGATAGGCCACCATATGTCCTTGTTGAGTGAGCACTGCACCGATAGAATAGTTAGAGGCATCTGTCTAATTATTGAATGGTTTTTGTAGGTCTGGCAACATGAGGACTGGGGTAGAGAAAAAGAAATGTTTCAGATCCTGGAATTCTTTCTTTTATGTTTCAGACTAGCAAAATTTGGCTTTAGCTACACCCTTGGTCACTTGACTTAAGGGCTAACCGATATGACATAATCCCAAGACAAGCCTACAGTAGAAGTTGGAAAAGCCCAAGAAGTTGTGGAGATCTGTCATAGTGTTTGAGGCTGGCCAATCACGAATGACTTAGATCTTGGCTAGGTCCACATGCACCTCATATTCATCCATGATGTATCTCAAGTATTAAATTCATTGCATGTCGAATGAGGATTTATCCATATTAGCATATAGATTGTGTTGCTACAGGGTTCTTAGGACCTATTGGATGTGTTGCAAATGTTCTGTCTAAGTCCGGTTGAATATCAGGATGCCATCCAAATACAATACCACAAAATATTTTGTGAACAGTCACAGGATATCATCCATCATCCTCATGAATTTCATTGGAACATTAGTCAATCCAAAAGGCATGACCAACCAAAAAAAAGACCTTCTTTAGATTTGAAGGCTGTTTTTCATACTTCGGTTTGTTCTATTTGACCTGGGTGGTATCCAAAATTTAGATCGATCTTACTAAAGAATTTGGCTCCTTTAAGCTAATGGAGAATATTGTCAATTCGGGGGATTGGGTATCAGTTCTTGATAGCGATATTGTTTAGGGATCTATAATCAATACATAGTCACCATGTCCCATCCTTCTTTTGTACCAACATAGTTGGGCGCCCACAATGATCCAGATTATTTTCGACACAAAATGAGAGCAGAGATATAACAAAGAAATGCACAGAGATATCGCAGATATTCAATAATATAACAGAAATTTATCAGAGATGCAACCATAAACATAGATATATAGTAATACATGATTTCTATTAATGAAATAAATGTACAGAGACTATAAAAATATAGAGTGAAAGACTCGCTAGAATGGTGGCATCTTATCTCTGAGAAGAGATGTGATGGCTAATCGAATTCGCAAGAATATGATTACAATGAGGCTCTGAAGGCATTTTTACAATAAACTGGAATGATAAAAACCCTAGACATCCAAAAACCTAACCCTAGGAGATGAAGCGCCAAAAGTCATGTGTGCCATGTTTAGGTAAGTTGGTGCATCAACTTCCCGGGGTTGTAACTTTTGCATACGATCTCCGTTTTAGGCATATGATAGCTCGTTGGAAAGGTATCGTCGAGGATATTAATTTTGGGGGATAAATAATTCCTTCAAATATTATTGAGAACCTATATCTTGAAAAACCTTCATTTAGGCCCTCAAAATGGCCTTGGAAGTTAAAACCTACTAAAAATAGTAAATTGCCAAAATTGCCAGAAAATTGTTTTGAGCCATTTGGAAAAGGTGGGTGGCCACCAATATCCACATGGATCAATCCTCCCTCCTTAGGAAGAAATGGTATGCATTGCGTTGATTTCCCGAGGGAGATGGAAAATCCTTTGTTGAATCTGCATCTTGGTGAGCTGCTTGTCTTGCTGGAGACGTCGCGTTGCTCAGTTTGTGGAAATTTGTCACGAACCTGTTGAGGTTGAGGCTGTTCAACAAGTCAAGATACATGAGAGGACGATGTGTAGAAGGAATATTTTCACTTTGCTGCAGCCTTGTTGACCTACTTCTGTTGGATAGAAGGTGCTTGGGGCAAGGCTGTAGTGGTTGCAGTGTCCTTTTGTTCTCCTTTTGAACAAATTGTGAAGAAGCTAAATTTTGCAGTATGAGATACTACCTTGCGACACTTTTTTGGTGGAATAGTAGTCAGAACTACCTCTGGTATTCTATAGAGATGACCCCCCAAAGTAACAATGACACTACGAGGTCGAGACTCATAAACAACATGGCATATCCACATATATGGTTGGCCCAAGAGCACATCACAAACATCCAGTGGGGCAACATCACATAATACCTCATCCTTGAAGGGTTGGATGCCGTATGATAATCGACACTGTTGGTTGACATGGATATCTCGTCCTTGGTGAAGCCACCCGATGTTTTATGGCTGTGGGTGTGGTGTTGTCAACAATCCCAACTGTTTGACGACCTCTGCTGAGATGAGGTTCTTTTGGCTTTCTCTATCAACAATAAAATGCAGCGGGGTCCCCTTCACCCACATCTATGAATGAAAAAGGTGCTCCCCCTCTTCAGGATCTATTGGTTCTTCTGGTTGAAGTGTTGCGGTCGCGACAATAGTAGTGGGGTCTGGGTTAATGATCTGTCCTTTACCATTATTTCCAGAATCAGATTCTGAATCAGGGTTCGACTCTTTGTCTTTGATCTTGGCCACCAATGATTGTTTTGAGAGACATTCATCGGTGTTGTGCCAGGGGATTTTGTGGAACTCACACCATTTTCCGGTGTCCTTCTTTATCTTCCCATGACCCTTCTTTTCCTGTGTCTTGGACTGGTTTTTGGGAGACTGTTTGTTAGGGTCGTCTTTGTCATACTTTGGTTGTTGCAGATTTGCGGACCCGAATTCCCGTTTGTTCTGGTGCTTAAATTTGTGCTCAATTTTAACGACATATCAATAAGAAACACCAAGTGATCACATGCCCATAAAATCCATTTCAGTCTAGATGTATCTGTGTAGAGCCTCATGGTATTTCAGAACCAAGTTTCGCTCGGAGTCTTTGATACCCAACTTGGTGTGCAAGGTATGGAAGGTATTGGTGAACTCCAAAACTACTTGGACCCTCTCTTGCTGCAGTGTGGTCCATCTCATGCACTGGTCCTCATAGTTTCCAACATGGTAATACTTTTCCTTTACCGCATCCACAAAAAAATCCCAAGTGGGATCGACCCCATATATTCCAGACTCCTCTGTGGAACTTTGCTCCCAGTAAGTTTCCCACCAATCTTTGACATGAGGGAGAGATTTAAGGAGCGAGAAGGTGATCCAGATTTTATGATTAGAACGAAATGACTACAGATTATTACCATATGCTTAACACAAAATAATATATATACAGTCAAACTGGTTTTCTATTCAATAAGGAAATAAGATGAAACTGTAAAATGCAGCGGAAAACAAGCTTGTTGGAATGGTGGTGGCTTATCTCTGAGAAGAGATGTGATGGATGTGCTCATTCATAAGAAGATCATTACAATGAGGCTCTCAAGGCCTTTTTACAATAAATAGGATTTTCAAAAACCCTAAACATCCAAAAACCTAACCCTAGGAGATGAAGTGCCAAAAGTCATGTGGGCCCCGTTTGGGTAAGTCAGTACATCAACTTCCTAGGGTCGTAACTTTTGCATACGATCTCCGTTTTAGGCATATGATAACCCATTGGAAACATCTATCCGAGGAATACAAAATTTTCTGCGACATACCCAAAAAATGTTGTTTAGGGCCTCAAAAAATCTCCAAAAGTTCAGGACTCGAAAAACTGCTAAAAATAGTAAATTATCAAAATTGCGAGAAAGATGTTTTGAGCCAGCCGGAAAAGGTGGGTGGCCACCGATATCCACCTGGATAAATACTCCATCCTTAGGAATCAATGGTATCCATTTCGTTGAGTTCCCCCATCAGATGAGGAAATTTATGCTGAGTTTGGCCCCGAGTGAGCCACTTTCCTTGGTGCAGGAGTGGCCCTTATTTGACGACTCGATAAAGATGGATTCTTTGTTGTTGAGTGCCCTTGATATGTGTGTCCATAATATGATCACTGGATTCCTGTTGTATGTATTCGAGGTTGAGCTCTATTGGTTTCAGTTGTTCTACTACATCTGAGGTGTCCAATAATGGTAGGAAATAAGGCCGAAGGAGGTCCACGTTGAACACTAGGTGCAGGCCAAGGAAAGGAGGAATGTTGAGTGCAAAAGAATTATCCCCCATAGCCTTGGTGATGGTGTACGACCCATAACAGAGTGGGTGAAGCTTCCGATGGGGTCCTGTAAGGCGTTCTTTCTACAAGTGCAACCAAACTTTGTTGCCCACTTGAAACTTATGTGGAACCCGATGTTGATCATGGCGTTGCTTGTACTTGTCATTAGACTTCTATAGGATATCCTGAACCTGTTGGCGAATGTGTTGGATCCTCTCAATGATCTGGGTGGCTTTGTTAGCCTGAGTTGGAGCAGGAGAGGATTCGGTCGAGGTGACCGCAGGAGGAAGTGCAACATCTATGGGACCCAATGGTTGGAATCCCAACCCCACCTGAAAGGGGTTGTGGCCGGTTGAGCTATGCAGGGCTTGGTTGTATCTATGATGAACATAGGGAAGACTCTCATCCCATGTGCGAGGGTGCTTGGAATTATAAATGTGCATGATATGCACGATCATTCGACTTACGACCTCAGTTTTGCCATCTGTTTGGGGGTGGAAGGCCATGGATTTGGTGAGCTTGGTGTCCAGTAGTGACCAGAGGATTGACCAGAATGTGTTGAGAAATCGACTGTCCCGATCTGATACAATGGTTTTTGGGATTCCAAAATGTACCCAAACCCATTCAAAGAAGAGCTTGGCAGTGGATTCTGCTGTGATGCTCTTCTTGCAAGCAACCATAATCGCCATCTTAGAAAAGCGATCAACAACCACAAAAACACAGTCATTTCCCCGCTTGGTGGATGAGAGGCCTAACATGTAGTCCATTGAGATGGATTCCCATGGCCTGTCAGGAGTAGGAAGAGGGGTGTACAAGCCCTGTTTCTTAGTGGTTGGTTTGGCAATAGCACAGGAAGTGCAAGACCTGATATACTTGCTGACCTCCTATCGAAGTTTCAGCCAGTAGAAATGTTTTTGTAGCATTGCCACTGTCTTTTTGACCCCGAAGTGTCCTGCTACCCGGCTGTAGTGGGCTTCCCAGATCAGCTTCGATCGCTCACTTGATGGAACACATATATGGCCCAATCGACACAACAACCCATCCTGAAGATGGAAATTATCGACAATTGCCTTTGCAACCAACATTTGGTAGGTGGTGGAGAAGTCCGGGTCTGTCTCATAGAATTGGGGCCATCCAGAGGTCTCATGGCTGCAGGAGTCTAGAACTGTGGTGAGTGCCACGACTGGTGGTCTGTTGATGCAATCAACAACACGGTTGGTGCTTCCTATTTTATACTTGATGTTGAGGTGGAATTGCTGCAAGTATGTGGACCACTTTTGATGGTGGTCATTCTACAATTTTCCTTATGTCTGCATGAACTGCAGTGGCTTATGATTAGTGTGGATGACTGTCTCCCTCCCAAGAATGTAATGTCTCCACTGGCAGCAGGCTTTCACAATGGATTACATTTCTTTGTCGTAACTAGGGTACTTATGGAAAACATCTGATAGTGTTTCACTATGATAGGCCACGGGGTGGTCGTGCTGTGTGAGAACGACACCCACAACATAGTCTGAAGCATCAGTCTCAATATCAAAGGGTTGTTGCAGGTATGGTAGTGAAAGTACTGGGGATGAGCACAAGCGCTGCTTCAAATCATCGAACGCTTGTTGTTGGGGCCGGCCCCACGCAAATTTAGCCTTACCACCACCCCTGGTTATTTGGCTGAGGGCCCATGCAATATGGGAGAATCCCAACACAAATTTGTGGTAGAAATTGGCAAGGCCCAAGAAGCTCCGAATCTCAGTGAGTGCAGTTGGGGCTGGCCAGTCACAGATGACTTGGATATTGGTTGGATCCACATGTACRCCATGTTGATCAATGATGTAGCCTAGGTAATGGACCCTGTCCATGTCGAAGGATCATTTTTCCAAGTTGGGGTATAGCTTGTGTTGTCACAGGGTGTGCAGAACCTGCTAAATATGTTGCAAGTGTTCGACCCAAGTCTTGYTGTAAATGAGAATGTCATCCAGATACACCACTACAAAAGTATTGGTGAATGGTCACAAGATATCATCCATCATCCTCATGAAAGTGGATGGAGAATTTGTCGGACCAAAGGGCATGACCAACCATTCAAAAAGGCCTTCCTTTGACTTGAAGGCGTTCTTCCATACATCAGTCTACTCTATCAGGACCTGGTGGTAGCCAGACTTCAGATCAATCTTATTGAATTATTTGTCCCCCATGAGTTGATCAAGGAGGTCGTTGATTCGAGGAATTGAGTACCGGTTTCTGACTGTTATTTTATTCAGAGCTCGATAATCAATGCAAAGTCGCGAGGTTCCATCTTTCTTCTGTACCAGCACGATTGGGCTCCCGCAAGGTGAGGAGCTAGGCCAGATGTGCCCCTTGTGGAGAAATTCTTGGATCTATTGCTTGATCTCCTCATTCTCTAATAGAGAGCAGTGATAGACTAGCCCATTGGGCAGCGGTGCACCGGGGGTCAGATCGATGGGGTGCTTGACCTGGCAGTGCAGAGGTACCCCGGTAGGTGAGGAGAAGATATCTGAGTATTCTTCCATGACCTTATCTACTTGTTTCTGTTGTGTGGAGAGGTCGGCTGTCGAGACCCTGGATGTGGCTGTGATTTTTCTCTCATTCTGAGAGTGAATCACGAAGAAGACAAACTTCCTTGTATGAGAGATAAACTTCCTGCATTGCTTAGTATATATCAAGGAAATAGCACTTGGTGGTACAACCTCGGGTATCCTGTACAATTTCCTATTCAAAGTAATAATAACACTACGAGGCCTAGACTCATATATAACATGACATTTCCATAAATAAGGTTGGCCCAAAAGAACATCACAAACTTCAAGAGGAGAAACATCACACAATACCTCATATTTGAAGGGATTAATGTCGTACGACAATCGACATTGTTGGCTGACGCAAAGATCGCTTCCTTGGCGGAGCCATCCAATGGTGTAGGGTTGTGGGTGTGGCGTTGTTGGCAGGGCCAACCGCTTGACGACCTCTACTGAGATGAGGTTCTTCTGGCTACCACTATCAACAATGAAGTGCAATGAGGTGCCTTTTAACTCGCATTTGAGTCATAGGCTTTCACTTCGACCACCAGTGTCTTCTTTGAGCGACAGTCAACAGTGTTATGCCAAGGGCTCTTATGGAAGTTGCACCACTTCCCGGTATCTTTCTTTGTCTTTCTGGTGTCCTTCTTTGATTATGGCTTGGACTGGTTGTCCTGATACTGTTTATCTTTGCTTTGTCCTTTTTTCTATGGGTTGGGGCCGTCCTTTCCTGGCTTTTGTTGTGAGGGGTTCCCCGACCCAAATTGTCGCATATTTTATTTGAGCTTCTTCTTGATTTTGAAGGCATATCGGTAGGCTGCGCCCAAGGATGAGATGTCCAGAAATTTCATTTCAGTTTGGATGTATCTATGCAGAGAACCAGATGTTGCTCTGAATCTTTGATACCTATCTTGGTGTGCGAGGTATGGAAGATATTTGTGAAATCTGGCACTGCTTGGTCTCTTTCTTTCTGCAGTTTGGTCCATTTGGTATACAAGTCGTCATAACTTCCGACAGGGTAGTATTGTTCCTTAATAGAATCCTTGAAGGATTCCTAGGTGGTCGTGACTGTAAATAATGAGGGTTCCTCTATTTTCCTTTTCTCACAGAAAGTTTCCCACCAATCTTTGACATGGGGAACGACTTTAAGGAGCGCAAAAGTAATCTTTTCTCTATTCGAAAAGTTATGGACAGAAAAATACCCTTCTAGTAGATTCAACCACTTGTCTACAACATCTACATCTATCTGACCTTCAAATATAGGAATATCAAAGTTTATTTGTACCTTGAAGGGGGCAGTGCCTCCGCTCGAAGATGATGCGTCGCCTATTGGTAGTCGCTGAAGGATTTGCATGAAATTATCCATCATCTTGTTCCTCTGTTGCATGAGGGATTCCTCAATCAACAATTTTAAAGGATCTCCCGTCCCGTCATATTTCTTTTCTCCTTCCATGAGAGGTCGCTTGGGTGTGCGAGAGATTTTTTCCTCAAGAGAAACAAGCTCGAGACCTAACTCTTTGTACTTCGACCTCGTTGGGGACATGAATTAAGATGACAAGGAGCAGACCGCTCTGATACCACTGATCCAGATTTTATGAGTAGAACGAAATGACTACAGATTATTACCAGATGCTTAACACAGAATAACAGAGATACAGTAAAACTGGTTTTCTATTCAATAAGGAAATAAGCTGAAACTGTAAAATGCAGCGAAAAACAAGCTTGCTGGAATGGTGGGGGCTTATCTCTGAGAAGAGATGTGACGACTGGGCTCATTCGCAAGAAGATCATTACAATGAGACTCTCAAGGCCTTTTTACAATAAATAGGAGTTTCAAAAACCCTAAACATCCAAAAACCTAACCCTAGGAGATGAAGCGCCAAAAGTCATGTGGGCCCCGTTTGGGTAAGTCAATACATCAACTTCCCGGGGTCGTAACTTTTGCATACAATCTCCGTTTTAGGCATATGATAGCCCATTGGAAATATCTATTCGAGGAATACAACAGTTGCACAAAATTTCATGATGATGAAATTTTGCGATCGCAACATACCCCAAAAAACGTCGTTTAGGGCCTCAAAACAACTCCGGAAGTTTAGGACCCGAAAAACTGCTAAAAATAGTAAATTATCAAAATTGCGAGAAAGTTGTTTTGAGCCAGCTGGAAAAGGTGGGTGGCCACCGATATCCACCTAGATCACATAAGGTGAGGATATTGGTCGAATTTGGCCCTTGTGGATGAGCTCATGAATCTGATGCTTTATTCCCTCATTCTCCAAAAGGGATAACCTATATATTGATTCATCAGGTAAAGGCACACCGAGTATCAAGTCAATGGATTTTTTTATCTAATAGTGTAGATGCACCCATGTAGGTGGAGTGGAGATATCTCTATATTCCGCTACAACATTTTCCATTTGCTTCTGCTGTGTAGAGAGATGTTGTGTAAAGGCTATGGCAGTTGTAGTGACCTTTCATTCACCTTCTGACCAGACCATGAAGAGGATTTTTTTTTTTAGTCTAATAGATTACCTTCTAGCATTGTTTTTCCGATATCAATGAAATTGTAGCAGTTAGAACTACCTCTGGTACCTTGTAGGGATGACCTTCCAAAATAACAATGACACTACGGGGCTGGGACTCATAAACAACATGACACTTCCACATATAAGGATGTACTAAAAGAACATCAAAAATTTTGAGTGGGGAAACATCACACAATACCTCATATTTGAAGGGATTGATGTCATAGGACATGCGACACTACTGGTTGACACAAAGGTCTCATCCCTGGCTCAACCAATCGATGGTGTATGGTTGAGAGTGAGACATTGTTGGAAAATTAAATCTCTTGATGACCTTAGCTAAGATTTGGTTCTTATGGCTGTCGTTGTCAACAATGAAATGTAGTTGGGTCCCCTTCACCCACATATGTGAATGGAAGAGGTGCTCCCCCTCCTCAAGCTTCTCTAACTCATCTAGTTGGATATTTACAGTTGTGATGGTAGCACTAGGTTCTACATCGATGATACAATTTCCCCATTTTGAATCAGAATCTGAGTTAGGGTCCAACTCTTTTTCTTTAAGCTCATTCAACAATGACCATTTCGAGCAACATCCATCAGTGTTTTCCCAAGAGATTTTGTGGAACTCACACCACTTTCCAATGTCCTTAGTCATCTTCCCATTACCCTTCTTTCCTGTGGCTTGGAATGTTTGTCTTGAGGTTGGATTTCCTTGCTCCTTCCCTTGTTTTGTGAGTTAGGGATTCCTTTACCATACTTCTATTGTTGTGGATTTGTAGACCCAGACTCCCACTTATTCCACTGCTTAACTTTCTGCTTGATTTTGATAGCATACCGATAAGGGGATCCCAGTGAGGATATGTCTAAGAAATCCATCTCTGTTTGGATGTACCTATGCAATCCATTGTGGTACTTCAAAAATAGGTGTTGTTCGAAGTCTCTAATACCCAAATTTGAGTGCAAGGTATGGAAGATGTTGGTGGACCTTGACACTGTCGAGTCTCTCTTTTGACGCAAAGTCATCCATCTTGTCTACTGGTCGTCATAGTTTCCAACATGGTATAATTACTCCTTGAGGGAATAAAAAAAGGTCACTCAAGTGGGTCCTCTCCTAAATGTCATAGAATAGTCTTCGATGTCTTCCTAGTAACTTTCCCACCAATCTTTGATATGAGAAAAGGATTTAAGGAGTGCAAAGGAGATCTTTTCAGTGTCTGAATTTTTTTGAAAAGAGTAATAACCCTCTAATATATTTAACCATTTCTCCAAAGCATATGCATCTATTTGGCCTTCAAATAAAGTTATATAAAATTTAACTTGTAACTTGAAGGGTGTCGCACCTCTGAATTGGATGCTTGTTGAAGGTGTCTCACCCACTGTCAGTAGTCATCAAAGGATATGGGCGAGGTTGTCCATCATCTCGCTTCTTTGTCACGTGAGAGATTCCTTGAGAAACATATAGATAGGATCTCTCTCTCCATTATCTCTCTTCTTCCGCCATGGAAGGTTGCTTGAGCTAGCAAGAGCGGTCATCCCTAAGTGAAACTAGCTCGAAACCCAACTCTCTATACCCTTACCTCGTCAAGGACATGCACTGAGAAATAACAAGGAGAAAATTTCTCTGATACCATTGATCTTGATTATATTGAGAATGAAATGGAATACACACGGAAATATAGAGACTACATCAACATAGTGAAACCCAACTTCTATTAATGAGTAAAATAGTAGAAAACTGTAGAACACAAACTAGATAGAATGGTGGTAGCTTATCTTTGAAGAAAAAGATATGTCAGCTACGCTCATTCACAAAAAGATGATTACAAAGAGGATGAAAAGGGCCTTTTATCATGAAGCCTAAATAAAAAAGAGGAAAAAGAACTAACTCTAGAAGATGAAACACCAAATTTATTGTGGACCCCAAAGTGGTTAGTTGATATGTCAACTTCCTGGGGGCATAACGTTTCCATATAATATCTGTTTGGGGCACATGATAGCTTAATGGAAAGAATAATATGAGGATTACAACTTTTGGTTGGGTCAAGGAATTTCGTTGGAAATCCTTGTCCTTCCTAATGTACAGAAAACATAGTGTAGGCTGAAAAGGGCCTTTTATCATGAGGCCTAAATAAAAAAGAGGAAAAAACTCTAAACATCAAAACCCTAACCCTAAAAGATGAAACACCAAATTTATTGTGGGCCCCAAAGTGGTTAGTTGATATGTCAACTTCATGGGGGAATAACTTTTCCATACAATCTCTGTATGGGGCAAACAATAGCTCAGTGGAAAGAATAATATGAGGATTACAACTTTCGGTTGGGTCAAGGAATGTCGTTGGAAATCCTTGTCCTCCCTAATGTCCAAAAACCATAGTGTAGGAACTCAAAATGGCCCCAAACGTTTGGGACCCTAAAAAACATAGAAAAACCACCAAAAAGATAGAAAATTGTTGAGTGAATGGAAGAGTTGGGTGGCCATCGATATCCACCTTGATCAACCACAATAATAATTGAGAACCCTGAAAGATTACATTGAATTTGAACCTATAAATTTTGACATCCCATCAAAAACATGTTTTATGCGGTCAGTTCAACTAATTAAACTAATCCTTAAGAATCTTAATAAATGTGCTATATGAAAAATTAAATTCATTAATGAACAATGTATTTTTTTATAACTCATCAAAGGACATCCTTTCATATATTCACAAGAAGGTTGTTATATGCCAAATGACGTGGCTAGTTAATTTACACAATGTAGATGTGTTTTGTATTTTTATATAGGATTGGTAAATCTTATATTCTCTAGTAACGATAGGGATCTTGGATTTTTTCCATGGAAAAAATTTCGCAAATGATATTAGTAATACAATTTTCTTTTCTGTTCGGGATATTACAAATATTCGAGCTGAACATAGCCCAAAAAATTTACTGAGGAATTACAATCCATACTGTTCGAAAGAAAAGGAGGATTGACTGGTTGCCGTAAAAGATAGAAGACAGTAGTGCTGAGTGAATGTTCTGATCTGATTTATACTTTGAGTTGTACTCTTCAGAAAGAGTGGTCTGAAAGACTGATGTTACTCTCTGAAATGTAATGGAGGTAAATGTCTTAAAATATTTTTAGAACGTGAGTGGGGCCCTCATGCCCATCAACCCAAAGATTGTAAGATATGATTCCATCTTTCTTTTTTATTACACCAAGACTTCTTGACAAATATTATGAAGATGTGACCATACCTTAATAAAAGGAACCTATTGATTATTATTTTTTAATTTAAGATTTTTTAAATTTTATACATATTATAAATGGGTCTTGCATTTTGCTTAATATAAAATTGTTCGTTTACATGAATGGGTCTTGCATTTTGCTTAATATAAAATTGTTCGTTTACATGTTGTTTGGAGAGTGTTTCATTCTTGTTGTGAGAAGGATGCATTAGTGGGAAAGAATATTATAAAGATGAATTGTATTATAGCACTTTTTTTTTTTGAACATTTGGAGTTATTTGGGTTAGGAGGAAGCATTACTTAAGTTGTATAAAAATATGTGGAGTTGCATATAAAAATGTGTATTGGGTGCTTGGTATGGAAATGCATTTTCCTTGGCACATGTAAGGTGCGTTACTTGAGTTAATTACTTGGATAAGTAATTTTGGCCTGAGTTGTCATGTAATCACCTATTCAACCCATGTGAGGCACGTGAGTTAGTGGACCTTCTTAAGGTGGAGTGCTCCACTTGTGGACCCATTCTTTTAGGTGGACATAGTCAAGGGTTTTTACTTATACCCTTGTCTCTCTTATTTTATAAAGGGAAGGAAGGGTGCATTACTTCTAAGTATGAGAACTAGAGTCAAGAAAGTTATGTGATAGTTAAGGTGTTTTATTTAGAATATTTTACTTTATGATACTTTGAGAAGCTGGTTGGTTTTGCATTATAAGTTTTTGTGGGAAGTTGATTTTGATTTGTGTAATATTTTTTTTGTTGTAAGAAAAATATATGTGATTGTTGGTGCATATTGAGTATGATGATTTGATTTTTCCGTATTTAATTTTTGTTTACAATTTTGTTGGTGGTGTACTGATTTGACATGTTAACGTGATTTTGAAATCATATTTATATTCTATTTAATGTCGGGTTGTTGTTAAGCTAATTTTGATGTTCAGATTTGATTTTCATACTTTTTTTAATTTTTATTTTATCAATTGTTTGTTGTGATAATGCTTTAATATCTTGATACGTTGTATCTACATTTTAGAATTTTCCATATAACTTTTTAGTTTATGTAAATATGCATTTTTGATACATGTTTTAAAATTGTTCATATTTCGTTGTAGGGGAGTGCAGAGATGTGGCCATGAGGTGAAATTTTAACATTATGTCAAATTTGTGTTGTTAGAATGTATCATCCAAGTGAATGGAGAATTCAACAAATTATGTGAAGAAGTTGAGAACGTTGAAGATCTTAATGGGCATGATGTTCAGACAATTTCAATGATTAGAGCATACCCATGTTTGAGGGAGGCATCCAAACCTATAAGAGGTCACCAGGTTTAATGCTTCGAAAACTTGAGTGATTGGAGTGAGTTTTATGCATGAGAGAGATTATTTGAACCTATAAAAAGTTGTTGATTTTTATTCACCTATTTTGTTTGCAATTGTAATTCAAAGGGGTGGAAAAATTGCAAACTTGTTTGGTGTCAAAGAGTGTGATTGACTAGAGGGAGATTCCAACTTCACCCCTTGGAAGTGTAATTTGCAAATGTTGATAGAAGAATGGATTTCTAGATCATACTTGAAAGAAAGGATACAGTTCCTTTAGATCCCCAAATGATGATTTAGTATGAGAATAAAGTTTCTAAGGGAAGAGGATCATGTTGGATTCTATAAAGGATCTTTTGAGTAATACAGATGTTGGTTGTGGAGCCTAATTATTTTTCTGATTCAGAGGTCTTGTTTTAGTCACATTTGGATCTCATTTTCTGATGATGGGGTGTGGGGGGGATCCCCCCC
>ML778907.1:168671-180170 GCA_009831015.1 Picea engelmannii | reverse complement strand
ATGGAGACCAACTTAGGTATCATATCTTGGTGTCTCTTGTTATTATGTTACTTTTGTTGATGACACAACTAGGAAAACTTGGGTTTATTGCATTCGAAATAAAAATGATGTTTTTGACAGTTTTAAGAATTGGAAAGATTTGGTTGAGAATAAGAAAAGAAAAAGGTTGAAGTGTCTCAGATTAGATAATGGAGGTGAATACTGTAGCAAGGAGTTTGATAATTAATATTCATACCATGGAATTTGTGGAGAGAATATAGAGAATATAGTTCCAGGAACACCACAAGAAGATAGTGTATAAGAAAGGATGAACATGAAAATCTTGGAATGTGCAAGGAGATTGAGATTGCATGTAGGGTTTCCCTTACAGTTGTGGGAAGATGTTGTAGATATTGTTGTTTACTTAATAAATAGAGGGACTTCGAGCTCCTTTGATGGTGGAATTCCAGAGGAGGCATGGATAGGTAAAAAGGTAAACTATTCATTTATGAAGGCTTTTGGTTGTGAAGCATTTGTCCATATTGATAAAGAAAATAGAACAAAGCTTTAGGAAAAATCCAAGAACTATACCTTTAGTGGATACGATGTTAATGTTTTTGATCATCGCTTATGGGATTATGAAAATCACAAAATCATTAGGAGTAGAGATGTGGTATTCAATGAAAAGGTCATGTAAAAATATCAATTGTAGGGAAAGAAATAGGAAAAGGAAAACATAGAATACATAGTGCTTGATGAAATCAAAGAAAATGAAATTCCAAGGGTACAAAAAAATCAAAATGTACAACAACATGAGCAACAAGAAACTCAAACTCCTGCAAGTGTTGTTAGAAGATATACCAGGTTAAGTAGACCCCATGAATGATACTCTGCTTCATTGTATTATTTATTGTTGACTAATTTTGGTGAACCAAAAAGTTATGAAGAGGCAATGCTGGTAGACACTAAAAATAAGTGGGAGTAAGGCATGAAAGAGGAAATGGACTCCTTGGTAAATAACCAAACTTGGGACTTGGTTCAGTTTCTTGTAGGAAAAAGATAATTTCATAATAAATGGGTTTACAGGTTGAAGGAAGAACATGGAGGTAAAAAGTGGTACAAGGCCAGAATTGTTGTAAAGAGATTTGCACAGAAAAAAGGTATATATTTTGATGAAATATTTTCTCCTGTTGTTAAAATGACTTCAATTAGGAATATTTTAAGTCTTGTGGCAGTAGAAGATTTGCATCTTGAACAGTTATATGTAAAAATAACTTTTTTCCATGGGCATTTGGAGGAAGAGATTTATATTCAGCAGCCACAGGGGTATGAGGTCAAAGGGAAGGAGAATTTGGTATGTAGGTTGAAGAAGATCTTGTATGGCCTAAAGAAAGATACAAGGTAGTGGTATTTGAACGATCTAGGTGGATATTGGTTCCCACCCACCTATTCCATTGGCTCGAAAAACAATTTTCCATCTTGGCAGTTTTTTGACAGTTTTTTGGGTTCCAAACTCTCGAGGCCGTTTTGAGGCCCTAAACGACATTTTTTGGGGATTTGGGGCCTAGGTGATTGATAAAAAACTCACTTGGGCTAGTTGAAAATCATTCTTCTTGGTTATACCTTCCCAACGATGTATGGAGTGCCCGAAACAGAGATCGTATGCAAAAGTTACGCCTCTGAGAAGTTGACGTATCAACTACCCCCACCGGGGCCCGCAAACCTTTTTGATTTTCATCTTCTAGGATTAGGGTTTTGGATTTTATTTATGTTAAAAAGGCCTTTGGAGCCTTATTGTAACAACATATTCTTGTGAATGCGAGTAGCCATCACATCTCTTCTTAGAGATAAGCTGCCACCATTCTAGCGAGTCTTTCACTTTGTATTTTTGCAGTTCTGTACATTTCACACATTAATAGAAATTGTTTATTACTTTATATTTGTGCCTCTTGTTATATTTATGATATATCTCTGTTATATTATTTCTTCTCTTTCAACATCTCTGTATATTTCTTTTCTTTATCTCCTCTCTCATTTCATGCCGAAAATAATCTGGATCATTGAAGTTTGACATGTTTATGATAGAACAAGGTTAATGTAGATGTCATTTTGATCACTGTGTTTATTTTATGAAGCTATAAAATGGAAGTTATATTATATTTCTATTGTATGTAGATGGAATGCTTGTTGCAGGGTTTAACATGGAGGATATAAATGTGCTAAAAAATAAATTAGTTAATTCATTTGCGATGAAGGATTTGGGTGTGTTAATTTTTGTAGCTTCGGGCAGGTATTCTCACATTCCCTAGGTGTTGGGCATGTGGAAATCGTGGTGGACACCACATTACACTCTTTTTTTGGAGAAAATGCCATTGGAATGAAGTTGGGGATTCATGGGTTTGGTGATGGAATTTGTGGGTTTGTTTTGGGGCTTCACACCCGCAGGAAAGTCTAATTTGATGTTGACTAGTGGAGGGGCTTCTGTGATGACCCATAAGGATTGTATATAAAGGAGAGAGGTCATTGTGACATTTAATAATGTGTAAGTGTGTGGAGACATCATGGAGTTGGAATAAGTGTGTTTTCACTTGTGCCAAGGATCTAGGTGATTTCAACAAGGGAATTTTTGTAACTTTGGAAAATATGGCCTAGGAGAGAGGTAGACACATAAGGAATAAATTGTACGAGTGGAGCAAATCATATGGAAATGTCCGTATAGGTTTTCGTACATGTACGCGTGTTGTAGTGGGCATAGTCATGTATGTATGTGAGTTGCAGTGGGAACATTCGCACATGTACACGGGTTGCAGTGGGAATAGTCGTGTATGTACGTGAGTTGCAGAAGGGACAATCATGCACATCTATATAAGGTTTATGGGCAGGAGAAAGTTTGTACATGTTGATGTCATCAACAGTACATTAGAATTTAGCATTCCATATAGGTGGACTGCAATATATTTGTGGGAAGATGAAGTTTCTAGGGATTTTCTGAGGTTTGGTGTTTCTAATATTTTTGGTTATTAGAGGACAAGGTTGACTTCATATTTTGGTGGATTTGTATTGGCTGGGAGGGATGGTTTTTCCCTTATATTTTTTTAATTTGATAAAGTTACAGAACAAAAAATTGTGTCACATGTATATTGATGATTCATCTTTGATCTTGTTGTTTCTGCTGCATATATTTTCAGTCAATAATTTTCAATGTAAAATTTCTATGATAACATCTAGGGTTTTACTATTAGTTCACTAGGAAGAAATTTTCCATGGTATCAGAGCTTGATATCCAAAGAGAAAGGGATCATATTGATACACATAACTGCTATAGTTGGTTGCATATTTTGTGTTCATGTTAGGACAGGTCACAGGTGATATCTCTGAGAGGGGTCTACAACGACTATTGCAAGTGGCAACATGTTAGATGGTCTTTGGTTTGAGACATGGAGCAAACCATCCAGATGAGAAGTTGTGGACTATTGTAGCTCAGTGGTGTGGCAGGTTGGGAGTTTTGGTGGATTCGCGGAGAGCCCAGATCATAGTAGTATGTTGTGTGGCATATTTTCAACCCTATGGATGGACTTCCGACGAAATTTCATGGTGATTTGTGATGGGTGCATCTCAAGTGCTTTGGCACAGATGAGATGGCTTCATGTGTATGTTAGGTTGATGAGACAAAGTCTTGATTTGGCTAGAGGGTTGTACAATTTTAAGGTGTGATAGTGTGTGAGGTATTTGACCTTAGAGGATGAGGAAACTTGAAAAGATGAGATGTAGAGGTCTAGAATGGACTAGACTGAGTGTCCATCCGTAGCTTGGGATTGTTTTAGAGGATGAAATGGGATCAATTGTAGTGTGTATATAGACACAAAGAGTTTTGTGACTTGGATGATGGACTTGGGAATAATTTCATTGGATGGTCGTGACTTGGTTAAGTGGTATTATTTACTTGGAGGATTGCATGATACTTATATAGTGGGAGCCACCGACATATGGCAGGGGTATAGAATTTTGTTCGAGAGATTCACAGTGTTTGAATCAGGTATGTACGAGGAGTTTTGTATGAGGACCATGCATTTAGTGTAGGGATATGGTACAATGGTATTCCGAACAGAGTCATGGGATGTGTTGTGAGTGGAAAATGTGCTATGGGTGCCAGGAGTGTGTTACCAGCCTCAACGATTGAGGATTAAGGTTATTCAATGTTGTTCCAGGATGACCAGGTGTTATTGTATGCCTAAACAATATATCTCAAGCAAAACAATGGTATTGGAGTTAGAGAGGGAAACCTATATAGGCTAAGGGGATAGCCTATGCATGTTTTGACTATCACAAACATAGAGATATATGAGGAGGAGTGTGTAGCTCCACTAGTAGTGAGGCAGGTGGCCCCACTAGAAATACATGTGTAAAGGGAGCAGGTAGCTCCACCAATGGTGAAGTAGGTATCTCCACCAGTGGTATAGTCTCAGAGGCAGTTAGAGTTTAGAGGGAGTCAACCCTTAGGATCTAAAGGGGAGGAGAGTCTCCCAAGACTGTACATAAGACAATGGATAGGAAGAAGGTAGCTTTGGAGGTTTTGTAGACTCAGAGGTAGTTAGGAGACTTAGAAGGAGTTAGGAGACTCAGAGGAAGTTTGACTTGAGAGGGATTCATGAGGCTCAGAGGAAGATTCATTCACTCAGTGGGAGCCAATCTTTAGGTACATATGCGGGAAATTCATCTTCTAATACTGTTAGGATGGTGTCATGGGTTAAGATGGCCAGATAGGAGGCTCGGGAGTGGGAGGCTTCTAGCAGTAGGGTGTCTTCCAGGGAGGGATCATGCTAGACAATATGATTTGCTTCAGTGATTGAGAGTATAGCCAATCCAGAATATTGGAGACAATGATTTTCTTCAGTGATAGAGCGGGTAGCCAATCAAGTATATTGGAAATCAATTGTGGTAGCGGATCCAAGATGGGAGACAAAGATACTTCCAGCTGACTGTGGAGTGTGGTGACAATACCTCCATCACTAAGAGGGAGTATTTATTTTTATAGCTTCGATCAATTATTCTCACATGCTCTAGGTGTTTGGCATGTGGAAATCGTCATGGGAACCACATTACACTCTCTGTTTGGAGAAAACCGCCATTGGAATGAAGTTGGGGCTTCATGGGTTTGGTGATAGGATTTATGGGTTTGTGTTGGAGATTCACACCCACAAGAAAGTCTAATTTGATGTTGAATTGTGGAGGGGATTCTATGATGACCCCTAAGGATTGTATATAAAGGAGAGAGTTCATTGTGACATTTCATATTGTGTAAGTGTGTGGAGACATGATGGAGTTGTAATAAGTAAGTCTTCACTTGTGCTAAGTAGCTTGGTGATTTTAGCAAGAGAATGTATATAACTTAGGAAACTTTGGCCTAGGAGAGAGGCATACATAGAAGGAAGAAACTCTATGAGTGGAGTGAATCATGTGGAAGTGTTCATATAGGTTTTTGTACATGTATGCGAGTTGTAGTGGGAATAGTCATGTATGCATGCGGGTTGTAGTGGGAACAATCATGTATGTATGTGGGTTGCAGTGGGCATAGTCGTGTATGGATACAAGTTGTATAAAGGATAGTTGTGTACAACCATATAGGGTTTCTAGGAAAGATCAAGATCATACAAGATGACATCAACAATATTACAACTGACGTCAGTAGGCCATATATGTGGTCTACAATAGATTTGTGGGAAGAGGAAGTTTCAACGGATTTCTAAGGTTTGGTGTTTCTGATGTTTCTTGTTATTGGAGGACAAGTTTATCCTCATACTTTGGTGGACTTTCATTGGTTGTTTTATTGCACAAATTGTAGGTTGGAAAAATCCCACCCCAATCCAGAATATGGAGAAAACTATGGGAATACCTACCCACTATCACCTTATCTAGGTACTCTCCTCGCTTTAGAGATGATGAAATCACCTCAAGGGGGAAATCTTGGGTGCCCTAGGGGGATTGAGATGGAGGATGAATATATTTTGAGAGGAACCCCTTAGGTCAATGATGGAATAAGCATGAGGGATTGGAAATTAGTCTTGATGATAGTAAATGGTTGCTAAAGACTTGAGTACCTGCACCAAAGTGTTACACATGCCTGAGACAAGACACACAATCGAGATACAAACCCAAAAATCAAGTGGACGAGCAAGTGAATCTTGATGTCCTATATTTCATTAGTAAAAAAGAACATATCTCAACAAGAATAAGAACTAGTTACTGCATATTCAACCATTAAAATTATCAATTAGTTGTTGGACAATGGAGCACTAAATCAATAGATAAATTTCAAATATTCAAGCACAAAATTTGATGGTAGAAGTTGGTTGTTATATATTGTTTTCAGAGAATTATTGTAAGATCCAAGTGGATTTAGAAAATATTTTCTACAAAAATAAATTCCAACCACAAAAATTGACAAGTAAACCTTCAAAAAGATAGACAATGAGTAGTAGAATAAAAGTACAAGTTTACAAGTAATTTCTAGAGTTGAAAAGCAGGTTAAAATGAGAGATTGAATGCGTTTTTCCGCAGCCCTAATGGCTATATATTTTATTTGATTATAACAAGGGAACCAATAGGCCAATCAAGATGCCTTGGTGGATTTAGCAAGCTTAAGACACCAAGAGAAATTTCCAACTTGAACGATTTCAATATCTCTCAAAATTGTGTGTACCAATGCAAAATTAGATTAGTACCTTGAAAAAAAGGGTTATGGTGATACAAATTTATGCAGGAATGCAACAAAATACACAAATAACCATAAATACAAATATGCAGTGGAAATAACACTTCATTTCATTAATATTAAAGAACTAAAATTTATTTATAGACATAATGGAAATAAACTAGCTAGGGCGCTGGTAGCTTATCTCTGAGAAGAGATGTGGTGGCTACAGGCCTCTAAACTCCCTATTACAATGAGGCTCCAAGGCCTATATATTATTGAGAAATAATGGAAAACCCTAAACATCCAAAAACCTAACCCCAGGAGATGAAACGCTAAAATATGGGCCCCGTCGGGGTGAATTGGTACATCAATTTCCCGGGGTCATAACTTTGGCATACTATCTCTGTTTGACGCACATGATACATCGTTAGAAAGATATATCCAAGGACTACAAATACTGACAAAAAATAAGAAGTATGTAAAAAAATTTATTCATCGAGGGTTTGATGCCTAAAAGACATCATTTAGGGCCTCAAAATGGCTTCGGAAGTTCAGGACCCAAAAAACTGCCAAAAATAGTAAATTGTGCTACAATTAAGGAAACTGAAAAACTAAAAGAAACAATGGTGGGGGTCCAAGTGGAATAGGTGGGTGGCCACCAATATCCACCTGGATCATATGGAGTCTTGTTGTATTATGTTAGATCTACTACTTATCAAGGGGTGTAATCCCTTTTACAACCTTGAGCAAGTAACCCTAACAAGGTTAATCTAGGAGGGTGTAAGCCCTTTTACTCCTCCTAGCAACCTTTTCATAAGCTTATCCAATCAACAAAAATGATAACTTGGTGGAGGGTATAAGCCCTTTTATTCCTCCAAGGATATAGCCAAGAACATCCATGGAACAAGAAAGAAGAACTAACAATATGCAATTTTTTCTTACCAATTTCAAAATAAATGCTAGACAAATGTTTGCCAAGAAAATATATTCAACATGCAAGAACAAGCATCTAAGAAGGGTATCACACCACGTTTCTCCACAATAAAAGTATAAACCATATCATAAGAGAGAGAGAGATGTAAATTTCCCAAGAGGGGTGAAAATTTCAATCAAGTAGCTCCTCTCACATGAGAGAGTTATGCTAAAATGAAATGAATTTGATTTGTATTTATACAAAACCTATAAAAAGTGTTTGTCCACATTTAGTTAGGGTAAACCACAAAATAAGGGAGCCATTCCCCTTTATTTTTCCCCTTTACAAAGTAATTTAAATTTAATTTAAAATTTTCACATAAAGAAACCCTAAAAGGTGATGTCAACCCCTTCTAGGGTGACGTCTTGTCACTTTAGCAAGTTGTTGAGAAAAAAGGAGGAATTATTTGGGCCTCCTAATTCCTCCTCTTCATGCACTAGGATCCTCTCCATGATGCAAAGGATCCTCCTCCTCCAAAGGTTCCAATTTTTCATCAAAACATCATCATCACCACCAAAACCATAGCTCTAGGATGACATCAATCCCTCCAAGAGGACATATATCTTTTTCCAGCTACTAACCTTACGTTGATCAACAATACTAAGTTAGATTTGTCTTTCTGTATTTGTATAAGCTCCACTTAACCCGTGTCAAGTATAAATCTATGGCAAAATCAAGACCAATACTTCCTGAAAAAACTCAAATAAGTCTTTTATATTCCGGAACAAGTCTATGATGACAGAAAGACAAATGATTTTATCTCATGTGACTTTAAAATGTCCAATAACTGAAAATGAAAGAAACTCCAACTTTCATCAAATGGTATTACCATCTACCTAACATTAGATGTAAACTCAAAATTCTTGGATAGACGATCAATCATAGATATCAACAGAACCAAAATATAATGAATCATGAAAAGAAAAAAATAATATGAAAGGTTAAATGCATAACAGATTAAAGCTAGTTCAATACAAATAAAATTTCACATCTAGAAATTACATGAGAAACAATGATAACATTTCACAGTCTAGAAAAGGACGAAAGGCAAAGAGTAAACTGTATCCCATATATTTTCAAAAAAATAAGTCCATCATATGGTCCAAGAGCCATCGCCCCTATCAGTGGCCAAGAAGTGCTATTTAAACAAGTTCCTAGGATGTTTCTCATATCATGCAAGATAGAGACAGTTCTTTTTTAATAAGATTTTACTAAAACAAAATAACCAAAAAGATAATTCTGTTGAAATCTTACAGTCCAAAATAGCTACATCATTAAAACATTTTTTTTTCAAAAACAAAAATCACAAGTCCATTATATGCCCAACTTTTGACTCATTCCATTAATCGTTGCACATTGACTTGTTGTTCACCTGAGACAAAAACTAAAATCTAAATTAGAAAAATAATCAAATAAATAAATTTAAAAGACAAGCTATAGAATCTTCGATTCTATAGCTGGTCTAAATAAAAAAATAAAATCAAAATGAATTTATTTATTATCCAAACAAAATCAAATTGTGAATTACAAGAAAACTATTTACCAATTAGAAATTTGAAAGAGAAACATCAGACAAATTTGAGTTTATAATAGCATTGAAACTGGTGGAGTTTTTGATAACCACATTTCTTGATCTCTTGAAATGCTTGTTGGTTCTATGTGAATTCGATCGAATGAAAGCCCCGAGATCATTGTTTTCCCTTTCAAGAACTGAGTTTTGAGTGATCACTTGATTCAAATATGCCTGTAGGTATGGAATATCTCGATAGTATCTTTCGATCCAGTCAAAACAACTCTCACAATACACTAATTCTAGATTTGGTATTGGACGAGTTTGATCTGTAGTGGAAGATTTACCTTGTTCCATGATCCTTTTGAAATCATACTGAATACCTAAGAAACCTTCTTGTTCCTTTAAAAAAGGAGGCAATTTGGATACAAAATCATATTGGGGTACATCAGCGCTGGCATCATCAACAAAAACTCGGTCTTCGACATCAATAATAGGGATAGGTTTTTCACGATTGTGATGTCGATTCCTGACCATTCTGTAAAGGAGTCGGTCGGATCTTTTGTTCTTGAAATCAATATCTGGAACCCTCCGTGTTTTAATTCTTCCTTGTTTCTTAGTTTTAATTTCATTTAAGTCAACCACATCTTTCCCGAGATTAGGAATAACAAGGACCTTGTTCTTCAATTTACCCAACACATCTTCTAAGGATTTTTTAGGAAAAAAATCGCGCCTCTAGTGTGTGCCTCTGGGCGATTTATGAAGATCAACCGGGGTTTTGGTAAATGAAATAGGGTCTTCTTGCAATTTGACATGAAGGTCTCTTAGAGAATGAGTTGATGGGAACGGGCCAGTGGGCTCATCAAAACGCAAGGGGTGAGTCGATAATGGTTTCAGGTGTGAGTGGAGCGAAACCATTCCTATCCACGAAATCTTGTCAGTTATCTCCAACCTTTGACAATTGTGAAATGACCAAGATTCGAATCAGGCCATGATGAAATAAGTTGGACTGTGCATTATGGTTTTTCCTTTGGTAAAATCTAGCCATTTTGTGAAGGCTTTTAAGCAGGTAGAATGACATGTTTAAACCAAACCCTAAGAAAACCATTAACAAATGAATATTAAACAGGAAAACTAGTCCATATCGTTCCTCGCAGGTGACAAATTTATTAATTATTAACAGTAAATCGTGACATCGAGGTTTAAACAAAAATATTGGTGTACCTTTGACATCGTAGTGTGACCTCTTGGAACCCATTAGCAGGTGCCAAGTGATACCTTCGAATTTGAGATTCTTGAACCAATGATCTCCTTCTTGGGAAAATCCGGTGGCTTCTGGAATCGAATCCTCACTAACTTCCAACTGTAAATCACCTATCTTGACTTTAGTACCGTCGAAGGTTTGGGAAAAATACTGAGAGATAATGCAGGAGCATTGTCAGCGAGCACGCATGGAAGGACAACTCAACACCTTGGAATCATTTTAGAATCTTAAACGCTGGCGTTTACTGCGAATATTTTGGAGTTGATTGAAAAACGAAAGAAGATCAAATTCTTGGAAGCTGAATGATCACGAGTGATCTGGAAGTTTTCATTCCTAGTCTTGAATGTAACTGAACTAAGGTAGAATTTATCTTTTGTTTTCGAGTAGATGAGTAGTCGGGGGGAACCCTAAGAACCCTATGAGATAAATAGAGGTTTTGTATGCCCAAATGAGGCTGCTGCGAGTTAGTAGGAAATTTTTGAATTTTTAGTTGTTGTTATCATTGTTGTAGCCATTTTACTTTTGAATGAATATAACAGAGGAAAATTGATCCAATGCATGGCATTGCTACTGTTTACAATTCCCTATTTTTTTTTTCATGAATGAATGAGTTGTGTTCTTGAGTATATGAAATTGTGAGATGTTTTCATAAGTTTCAGTTTTTTCTCTTCGATTGAGTCTGTGCAAGGTGTGCACATAGTCCGCAAGGAATGCGTTGACAAAAATTGTTTTGATTCTGAATCTCATAAGAGATAGCGTGAAACTTTCCCTTTACAAGGAGTGCAAAGAGACTGCTGCAAGGCGTGCACAGTCGTCCGCAAGAACCCAAACCTTACATAAGAATCTGTTGCAAGGAGTGCATAGAACCAAAATTCGACTAAGTGTCGAAGTGGCTCTTTAAGAAGTCAAAGGAGAAGAAGGTGAGAAATCTCAGGATAAATAGCGGGAAAGATCTTCGAGAAAGTAAGAATTTTGAAGGTTTTTGGAATCACCGGCTAAGATCCATCTAAAAGGGAGCGAAGAGTGTTCCAGATCGTTGGATCTGGGAAAGATGCATGAGCTTTAAATTTATTGAAGCA